>ML104059.1:159348-256047 GCA_003697995.1 Taxidea taxus jeffersonii | reverse complement strand
TTTTTTTTTTTATACAGACACCAGTCTTACTGGATTAGGGCCTCACCCTTATATGACCTCATTTAAATTCAATTACTGCTCTAAAGGCCCTATCTTCAAATATAGTCAAATTGTGGGACCTGACTTTAATATATGAATTTTGGGCGGAAGAAGTCAGTCTATAACACTTACTTTTAGCCATATGTAAAGATTAACTCAAAATGTACTAACAACCAAAACAAAAGGCCTAAAACTATAAAATGCCTAGAAGGAAGCATAGAAAAAAATTCATGATACTGAATTTGGCAATAATTTCCTGGATATAGTATCTAAACTATATATACCAAAGGCAAAAATAGACAAATGGGACACATCAAACTTAAAAATATTTGTGTGGCAAAGAAAATAATCAATAGACAAGAAAGGCAACCTATTGAATGGGAGAAAATATTTGCAAACCATATGCCTGATAAGGGGTTAATATCCAGAACTTATAAAGAACTCTTACAACTCAATGACAACAACAAAAGTCAAGTAACTTTATTTAGAAATGGGCAAAGGACTTGACTAGGTATTTTTCCAAAAAAGATATACAAATGATTAACAAGTAAGTGAAAAGACACTTACGTCTCTAATCATTAGAGAAATGCAAATCAAAAACCACAGTGAGATATGACATCACATCTATTAGGGTGGTCATTATAAAAATGGAAAAATAACAAGTGTTGGGGAGGATGTGGAGAAATTGTAACCCTTTCATGCTGTTGGTGGAATGCAAAATGGTGCAACCACTGTGGTAAGCAATTTGAAAGTTTCTCAAAAAATTAAGAATAAAGCTACCAAAGGATCTAACCACTCCATTTCTGGGCATTTATCTAGGGAACTGAAATCAGGAACTCAAAGAGATATTATACACCCATGGTCTTTGTAGCATTATTTACAATAGCCAAGAGAGAGAGACAACTGATTGCTCATCAATGGATAAAATAATTTTAAAAAAATATGGCATATAACACAATGGAATATTATTCAGTATTAAAAAAGTAAAAAAAAAAAATCTTGTCATATCTTACCACATGGATGAACCCTGGGGACATTATGTTAAGTAAAATAAGCCTGTCACAAAAAAGAAAATATTAGCATTTCACTAATATGAGGTACCTAAAATAGTCAAACTCATAGACACAGATAGAATAGTGGTTGCCAAGGGCTGAGGAAATGGGAAGATGTTACTCAACCAGTAGAGAGTTTCAGCTTTGCACGATGAAAAAGTTAGAGATCTGCTGCACAACAATGGAAATATATTTATCAGTACTGAACTATAAACTTAAGATGGTAAAAAACAAACAAACAAATAAAAACCTGAAGGAATTCTTTGTCAGCAGACTCACACTATAAGAAATGTTGAGGAACTCCTTCGAGCAGAAGGAAAATTGACAACAGGTGGAAATATGGATTGACACAAAGGAATAAAAACCACCAAAAATGGTAACTATATGAATAAATAAATGGCACCTGTTCATTATTTAAATATTTTAAAAGATCATTGATTTTTCCTAAAGAAAATCAGTATTTTAATAAAAAGCAGAGCTAAATTATAATTATTTTCAAATATAGTGTATGATATACTATAGCTTAACAAATTTTTAAGTACAGAATACAGTATTGTTAACTATAGGCATAACCCTGTATAACAGATCTCTAGAACTTATTCATTTTGCGTAACTGGAACTTTATACCAATTGAATAGCAACTCTTCATGGTCAAAAAGAGAAGAAATCAAAATAGAAATTAGAAACTATTTAAACTAGGTGAAAATAAAAGCACAGCATGTCAGAATTTGTGGAATGCCACTAGAAGAGTATTTGGAGAGAGAAATTGATAGCATGGAATACATTAGAAAATAAAAGTGGTCTCAAATCCATTATTTCAGTTCCCACCTTAAGAACTAGAAAAATAAATAAATAAATATATTGAAAGCAAGCAGAAGAAAGAAAGTAATTATCAGGGGCACCTGGGTGGCTCAGTCAGTTAAGTGATTGCCTTTGGCTCAGGTCATGATCCCAGACTCCTGGGATCAAGCCCCGCAAGGAGGTTCTTGCTCAGCAGAGACCCTGCTTCTCCCTCTCCCTCTGCCTGCTGCTCTGCCTACTTGTGCTATCTATCTGTCAAATAAGTCAATAAAATCTTTAAAAAAAAAAAGAAAAGAATTATCAGAGCAAAAACAAACAAAAAATTAAAAAACAAAAACATTCACTGAAACCAAAAGTTATACTTAGAGAAAAAACAATAAAACTGATAAACCTTTTCCCAAACAAATAAAGAAAAAAAGAGTAGTCTTAAATTATAATATCACAAATGAGATAGGCGACATCACTAAAGGTTCTATAGATATTAAAATTATTATAAAGAGACATAATGACTGATTTTATGCCAGTAAATACTACAATTGAGAGGAAAGTGACAAAATTCTTAAAAAACACAAACTATCAAAGCTAGCTGAGGAAGAATGAAATGATCTAAATATCTCTATATCAGTTTAAAAATTGAATTTATAGCTAAAAACCTTTCCACAAGTAAAAGTCCAAAGAGATAAGCTTTAGTAGTGAGTTCTATACATTATTTAAGAAATAATTTATAGGGGCACCTCGGTGGCTCAGTGGGTTAAGGCCTCTGCCTTCAGCTCAGGTCAAAATCTCAGAGTCCTAGGATCAAGCCCTACATCAGGCTTTCTGCTCAGCGGGGAGCCTGCTTCTCCCTCTCTCTCTCCGCCTGTCTCTCTGCCTACTTATGATCTCTCTCTCTGTCAAATAAATAAAATATAAAAAAAAAAGAAATAATTTATACCAGTACTACCCAAAATTTTCAGAAAATTGAAGAGGAGACATTACTTCTAAATTAATTCTGAGGCCAGCATTATCTCCAATACCAAACCAAATAAAGACATCATAAAAAAGAAAACTAAAAACAGTATCTTTTATAAACATAGGTGCTAAAATTCTGAACAAGATTTAAGCAAACTGATTCCAATAATAAAGAATAGTACATCATGACTAAGTAGATTTATCTGAAGCATGCAACATTGATTTAACAACAGAAAATCAATTAATGCAGCTCACCACATTAACAAACTGAGAAAGAGAAAAAAGATACAATTTAAGTAGATGCAGAAAAACATTTGACAATCAACTCCTAATAAAAGTTCTCAGGAAACTAGGAATAGAATGGAATTTCCATAAACTGATTAAAAGACATTTACCAAAAACCTATAGGTTACATCATACTTAATGGTTGAAAACTAAATGTTTTCCCTTAAGATCGGGAACGAGACAAGAACGGCTGCAATCACTATGCCCACTTAATATTGTGCCAGAGTTGGCTAGTGATTTAAGGTGAGAAAGAGCAATAAAAATAGTCATATTGAAAGAGAATAGTCAAAACTGACATACTTTGAAGACAACAGAATCATTTGTATAGAAAATCAAATGAGGGGCACCTGGGTGGCTCAGTGGGTTAAAGCCTCTGCCTTCGGCTCAGGTCATGATCTCAGGATCCTGGGATCGAGCCCTGCATCGGGCTCTCTGCTTAGCAGGGAGCCTGCTTCCCTCTCTCTCTGCCTGCATCTCTACCTACTTGTGGTCTCTCTCTCTGTCAAATAAATAAATAAAATCTTTAAAAAAAAAAAAAAAGAAAAGAAAATCAAATGAAATCTTCAAAAAAACCAATTTGAATTGAAAATCAAGTTTACAAGATATAACATCAATATACAAAACTATTTTTTGCTTCTATATAGTAGCAATAAGCAATCAGAAATTAAAATTTAAAAATGTATCATTCATAATAGCATCGGAAGTCAGCAACCCTTACCGATAAATCTGACAAAAATATATAAAACCTATACTCTGAAAACTGCAAACCACTGCTGAGAGAAATTTTAAAAGACTTAAATGAGATAGAGATAGAAGTCTTGTCCACAAGTTTGAAGATTCATTGTTGTTAATGTTAGTTGTCCAAAATTTGATCTATAAATTCAATGTGATTTATTTATTTATTTACTTACTTACTTATTTATTTACTTATTTTTAAATTCAAAGTGATTTAAATAAAAATCACAGTAGGCTATTTTGTAGAAATTGACAAGCTTATCTTAAAATTCATAAGGAAACTCAAAGGACCTAGAATAGTCAAAACATGAGCAATGCTGGAAACAAAAGCAAAGTTGGAAGACTAATACTCCCTAATATCAAGATTTATTATAAAGCTATATTAATCAAAGTACTATGGTATCAGCATAAATATAATGAAATGGTTCAGAATAGAGAATCCAAATATAGACTCACAAATATATAGATGACTGATTTTTGACAAAAGTACAAAATCAATTCAATGGATAAAGTCTTTTCAACTAAAGCTGTGCAGAAAATTGACTAGCCATATGCCATAGAAAAAAGAAAGAAAGAAAGACAGACAAACAGAAAGAAAGAAAAACTTTCATCCATATCGTGAATACCTTGTACTATACAGATACTAACTCAAAATGGATAAATGGGTCATGAACCTAAATGTATATTCTAAAACTTAAGAGACAATTTCTGATCTTAGATTAGGAAAATATTCTTAGATATGGGATCAAAGGCATGATTCATAAAAGAACAAATTAGTAATTTGGACTTCACCAACATTAAAAACCTCTGCTCTTCAAAAGAAATTATTAAGGAAATGGAAAGGCAAGCCACACACTAGAGGGAATTGTTTGCAAGTATCTGATGAAAGACTTATATCCAGAACATATAAAGAAATCTCAAACCTCAGTAATAAAAAATAATCAAACAACTGCATTTTAAAAATAAGCAAGATATTTGAATAGAGACTCCACCAAAAAAAATGAGTGGCAAATTAGCATCTGAAAAGATATTCAACATCATTATTCATCAAGGAACTGCAAATTAAATTCACAATGAGATACCAGTACACACTTACTAGAATGACCAAAATCAAAAAGAATAATTATACCAAATATTGTTGAGAGTGTAGAGTGACTAGAACCCTCATACATTCCTGGTGGAAGTGTAAAAAGGCACAATCACTTTGAAAAACTGTTTGGCAGTCTCTTAGAAATTTAAACATATACCTACCTTGTAGCTTCTTTAAATTTATATCAGTTATATTTGTTGTAGTCCAAAATGAAGCTGGCATCCATCTTGTCATTTTGGATGGAAGAATGAACACTAGAGGTCATATCAATCCCAGGCACAGCCAAGGAATAGGCTCAAGGGATAAGAACACTAGCTTACCATTCAAAGGAAACTATAGGACAAGAAGTTAATATGCACCACCCTAGAGATATAATCACCAGCTGTACCTAATGACTTCTCTAACATAAAGAATAAAGATTCTTTTTTCAGAATCCCAGTTTCCTGAGATGGACAAAACCTCCAGCGGATCAGACAGAGTGGCACCAATACCTGCTAAGCATGACCTCAAGGGTTTCTGATCAATGGCGTGCTTCTTTTCAGTAGGTCTTGCCCCAAGTTTTGCCCTTAGAAATGCTCACTTTCAAGCCATCAAAGAATTTGGGACTTTTGAGCACTAGTGTCCCTTTCTCCTGGGTGGCACACCAACACATCACCTATCTTCACGGCAAAAGCTTAGTGTCAGTTTTTATTGGCTTTCTGGCATTATGTGGACAGACTGTCCTTTGTTCAGTTACAAAAACAAGAAACAACTCAAACGTCCATTAACAATGAAGGGACAGACAAATCCGTATATATACACGCAATGGAATACTACTCAGCAAAAAAAAAAAAAAAAAAAAAAAAAAAAAAAGAGGAAGAAAAAATGAACTAGTGAAAAATGCAAAGGCACAAATGATTCTCAAATTAATTGCATGGATTAAAGGCAAACAGAAGAATGAGTACCTACCATATGTCTGAGGGGGAGGAGCCTATGGAAAGAACAGCTTTAGAAGAAGATTAAGAGTTTCGTTTTGTGTAAGTTCTATTTTGAGAATTTGTTAGACATCTAAGTGAGATCCAAATAGGCAGGAGAAAATGTAAGTTTGAAGTTAAAGGGTGAGGTGTGGTCTGAAGATAGAATGTGGGAGTCTGAAGATAGAATGTGGGAGTCATTGACCAAACAAATATTTAAAGCCTTGGTAGGTACTCAGGAGGTACTGGTGATAGGAAGATCATTCCTGAATCATCTAACATATACTGACCATCTACTATAATTTATCCAGGCATAATTGAGGAGTGATAGATAATGGCTATAATATGTAACATATACTGTTATATAAGTGATTTGTGCATGATACTTTCTTTTTTTTTCCAGTAAGTACAACATTTTATCCTTTCTTCCTCCCTCTCTTCCTTCCTTCCTCCCTTCCTCCCACTCTTCCTTTTCTTAATATGGCTTTGTTTTGGTTGTCTACTAAAGCTCCCTAGGATTGTGCTTGCTAACGGAGCTGAGGGTCTATCAAAGAGCGTTCTTTATAAGTGGAGTTTGAAAGCTAGTGCTTAAAAGTCCGTGCTAATGACCTAGTAATTGTTTTAATGGATTTTCAATGAAGTGTGAAGTTCTTTGCTGACTTCTCAACAAAGTGTAAAAAATGGTAAAGTATGTGAGAGAGTTATTCTCATTCCTGTGCATTTGTCTCTGTCTGTTTACAGAATCAAGAAACATAACCAAGTACAGCTTTGGTTACTTTATCAGTACAAATCTGTTTTGGGAGGGTGAGCATTCAAGCAGCCATTTTCGGTTTGGTTTGGCTGGTGGAAGGGGGTGAAGCAGTTGCCATCAGAAGCACCTTCATCCCTTTTGAGCAAAGAAAAGTCTTCAGCATCTGATAGATTTGAAAACAGGGGCTCTAAAGAGGCCAGCCAGGATTCCTGGCAGCTTTCATGCTCAAGATTTTACCTTGCCTCTCACTTGGAAAGGAATAGATGCTTCTCTAGGCTTTCTCACTTCTCATTTTTAGTACATTTTGTCTAGAGGACCAAAAGTTCCAAATGTGGCATCCAATCCCTAAGAAAGAAATCCTCTGTGTAATTGACATTCGTGCTCTCATTTAGTTTTACTGCTGTGTTAGGTTACTTTGGGGTAAGCATTTATACTAGCCCAGAAACGACTCAGGACAAGAAAAGTTCTCATAGTGCTGAAGATGTAGCAAATGCATACTTTAGTGTATTGTGACATCTGTTTTCTTCTGCCTTTGTTTGGTAGCATCTAATAGATTTGGAGGGCATGGAATGGTCAAATGTTATTTCTTGTGTGAGTAGAGTAGAGTAGAGTAGGAATGGGTGGGTGGGAGGAGAAGTTGAGCTGAGGTACAGTTGCAATAGCTTAGCCCAACCCATGGGGATCCCTGGATCTGGAGTGTTCCTGCAGAGTTTTTCCAAACTGAGGCAAGATGGCAGGATTTTGTACTTTTCCATTAATCAATCATTGGATGCACTGAGGAGAGAACTTAACCTTGGACAGGGAGGCTCCCTTTGGCAGAGGGCAATCCTTGGATTTAGATGCAGGAATTAGCCATCAATAGGCAATGCACCTAATAGCTGTGGGAATGAGTGCCTCAGTCCTAAAGGGGACTTCTGGGTTAGGCACCACAACACTGGTTACACAATTAATAATGTAGGACAAGACTAGATCAACTATATTTTTGGCAACACTACAGTTTCATTTTTCTTTGAAATCATATCAGCTATTTGCACTAATAATAACAACAATAAATTATTGAGAGCATTCGCTGCACTATTCATCTCCATATACTGTAGTTTCTTTTTTTCCCCTTTTAATCCTTTTAGCAACCCTTGAAAGTAGATATCATATTACCATTTTTCTTAAAAAGTATTTTTTCAAGGAGATGAATTGCTTAATGTCATAGAGGTAGTATCTGACTCACATCACATGTTCTTTCTTTCAAGTTATACTGTTTTCTCTGTATAGCCATATTGCATTTTTTTGTGTGTCCCAAAATGATCTTGCTTTTTCTTGTTTCTTTGGATTTGTACGGTGTTGATCAGTCTACCTACCTGGGATGCCTTGCCTTGCTTGTCTGCCCATCATTCATCCTTCAAGGCTCATTCTAAAGATCATTTCCCCCATGAAGCCCTTCTGGACTTCCTCATAAATAGTTATGCTCTCTTCATCTGTGATCTCAGAACACTTGGTACATTGCATCCAATAGGGGATTGATACATGTACATGAAGTGAATGCATGAGTTCATATTTTCAGTCATGTTGCTTTACTTGGAAGGTTGCATGATACATTTCTTCCAAGCCTCATGGAACAACTTCTGACTTCCTATGATGGCTCTGTGCTGATAAACTGGTCAGAACCTGAAATATTTCTTCCATCAAACAAAGTACTGATTTGAAATAAGGATATATACTGGAAAGGGCCTTTTTGCTCCAACTGGCTATCATTTCTGTCTGTCCTTTACAGGGACTATCAGGAGTGGTGCAGTGTAGACACCAATATAGAGACTTCAAGGGCCACCTACTTGGCAGATCTTGTGTTTAGTCCATTCTGTGTGTTCCTGGCACTCTCTTATGTATGTCTTACCTTTCTAAACTGTAAATTAAATATCTATTCATTGCCTTGCATTGCATTGCAATGCTATTCATTCTAGGAAAAGGGTGATTCTAAGTAAGTGGGTCTATTAGAATAATTAAATGCAGATCTCTGAAGTAACAATTTACAACTCAGGAGTGGCTTAAGTATGGGGAGGGAGAGGCTGGTCTCATATGCCTTATTGCATTTCTTACCACTGACCTTACTAAACAAATGGAACTGAATCATTGTTAATACTGAACCTTAAGTATTTCTTCTAGTCATTTCTCTCCCTTTTAGGTGCCCACACTCATAAATACCCTGTCCCTTAAATATTAATTGAGCTTTGTTACTTAATCAAAAAGCTTCTCTGTTCTATTCTTACTTACATTAGCCTTTTGTGAGACATAATATCAAAAGCACCAAAAGACTACATAATTTATATCTACGTCTTCTTTTTTCCCTTTCAAACCCCCATTTTTATGGGCAAGTGATACTTTTGTGACTCCTTGGAGACTCTCTATCATTAAATCATTCCCCCAGGTCAGTCTTCCTTTTACCAGTCAATAATAAAATAAATGAGTATTCTGAAGGTTTGTAGAAGATGTTGAAGTTATCTCTCAGAAATCCAAAGATTATACTTTCAAAAGTTTTAAATTACAGTTCTTTAGCCCTTTAAAGCATCAAATACTCACTTTCAAAGTATTGTCCCAATTTTTCTCCTGGTTAATTTTGTTTTAGAATCCAAGTTGTCTTTATTTTCTGTTTGTTTTAGTCATTAACTCTGCCTTACTTGATTGCCAGCATTTGGTTATGCTTCATGTCTTTTTATTCATTGCCTGCAAATGTTTGGTAAGTATACCCACATTCATTTATTCAAGAAATGTTTATTTGGGACCACTCTCATGCATAATATGTTAGAATGATAGGACTTTTAGAGGATATTATCAGCCTGCCTACACTCACGAGGCTCTGCTCTGCCTTAAGTGTTCTGCCATGAGTCAGGGACTGAAAGCAAAAAGTGGCCAAGAAACTACCTGTGAACTGGCGAAAATAAGCATGGAAACAGGGGAGCACAGGGTGGTAGGGAGACACAGAGAGATGGGGTTTCTAACCATGCTTATTGAGGTTCAGTGGCCTTTTCCTGGAGGATCTGCTATCTAAGCTAAATCTTGAGGGAAAAAATGGATTTCTCCTAGTGAAGAAGGAATGGAAAAATATAGCATGCAAGGAAAACAGCAGTAAGTACAAGTATTATGACTTCAAATATTGTGTAGTTGGAATTACAAATAATTCAATATCGCTAGAGTGAACAGGAGAAGGCAGAAGGAGGGGGTTGGGTTGGCGTGGGGAGACACGGTTCTGGAGGTGGGCAGAAATCAGCTCACAGAAAACTTTCTGACATGCTAAGTGGCTTGGTCTTTGTTCTCAGGCAACGAGGAACTGTTGAAAGACTTTTAGCAGAGGAGGAAACACATTTGAGTTTCCAGTCACTTTCTGGGATGTGAGAAGAACACATTTGAGGGGAGTGAGTTCCAGGGCAGGGAAACCAGTCTGGAAGTGGCTGCAGCTACCCAAACAAGATGTGAGAATGGCTGAGATTTGAGGGGAGGTAGTGGAGATGGAAAGAAAGAGACCAGTTTGAGAAATCTTTAGGAAATACGCTTGCTTGTGGAATGTGAGTGGATTGGGCGTCCTGTCATCTGTCCACAAGTGGGTGGAGGATAGCCTCTTGGGTGGTTCTGGGAGTGAGAAAGGCATCGTTCTTGATGCCCACCACCTCTGTGCACTGTCAATACATTACGTGTATGATCCCGCTGGGGTGATGCTCATGAGGCACCAAATTTCCTGCAGCGGGTCCAATGCGTTACTCAGAAGTTGCCTTTTTTCCTCTTGAATATCTGAAGCTTAATCCCAGTGAGGAGAGCTGTCATTTTCTTCCCAGATAGGAAGCATGAACTGTCTTTTCGAATACCCGGGGGCTTTCTGAACTCACAAACCTTTCATTATAAGTACTTGTCTAACTTACAGGGAAGTTACACCGAGTTCTCACCATGCACTATGCTTAAGATGCAGTTGTCTATAGTTCTACCCTTGGTTCATGGACCCCTCAAAGTAAGCTGCCTCTACAGAGGTCAAAGGAATTGTTCTTTGAATCTGGGAGGTGGGTCTCAGTAAGAGCGGGGGTGTTGTCTATGCCTAAGACTGCGGATAGTTATGCTATAGAAACTTAGAAATCTGTAGAAACTTAACATAGCTGCCAGAAGAAAAAAAAACTGCCAGACATTTAAAAAAATTCATTCATTCATGAGTTAAAATATTTATTAAGGATCCACTCTAGGGCCTGGTGCTGTATTAGGTACTGACTGATTTACTCTTTCTCTCAGATTAGGTACTTGGCAGGTCAGGGCTAGGATGTGGGTCGTGTGAGATGGTATGTAGGAGTGGATAGCCCTAAACAGGAATGACAGGTTGGGGGGACCTAAACCAGAGTCTTAGAGCAGAAGCCAAAGGTCAGGGACCAACAGGTCCACATGCAGTGTGAACCTCAAGGGGGAAGAGAAAAGATGGAGAGGGGAGACGGAGCTGAGAGGTGGGACCAGACAGGGATGGCTCCAACTGGCAGCAGGTTAAGAATGAGAATGAAGAGTCTGGGGACATTGCTGTGGCAGGGAGAGGCTCACTGTATGGATGATGAGGCACTTCCTGCTGGCTTAAAAAAGAGTTTGTGGCAGCCATGGTTTAGAGGTGTAAAGGAAGGGCTCTCAAAAAAATTACTCCCTGCTCGTGGCAGATGAGACTAAAACAAATGGAAACATGCAGTGCTAGAGAGCAAAGAGCATCCAGTCACATGTGCTTTTGTGTGATGTAGGTGCCTTGAGGAAGAGTTTAATGTGTGCCAAACTACGAGTTTGGTGAATGAAGTGCAAGTGGAGTTGGACAATTTCCCTGATCCAAAACCTTATTTTTTTTTAAGATTTTATTTATTTATTTGACAGAGATCACAAGTAGGCAGAGAGGCAGGCAGAGTGAGAGGAAGGGAAGCAGGCTCCCCGCTGGCAGAGAGCCCGATGCAGGGCTCGATCCCAGGACCCTAGGATCATGAGCTGAGCCAAGGGCAGAGGTTTTAACCCACTGAGCCACCCAGGTGCCCTGACAAAACCTTATTGTTTTAAAGCCGAACTCACCATATCTCCCCTAACTCCACATTATCCACACTTCCGGTATCAACCTCTACCTGGGACATTATGCTTCAGTCCTCTGCTCAGGAGCAACCTCCTTCATGAAAGCCCACTTGGATGTCCTTAAATCAGGATGTCCTTAAATCCTTAGAGCTTGCAGCCACCTCCTCCTGGCCAATAAGTAACTTGAATAATTGCCTCTGATTGTTCATGTGGTCCACAAAAGATTAATTTTTTCCTGTTCATCTCCCTAGACATCTAGTCCATCAGATGATGGACAACACTTCCCTTGGGCCCTATAGATCTCTATCAACTATCCCCCCCCATCATCCTCATTCCTATTCCCACAATTTAAAAAATTTCATCTTTCATTTCTCTTCAGTCTGCCTGTTTGCTCCAGGCATGCCTGCATCGTCCGTCCCTGGCACTCGTTTTATTACTTCCAAACCACCTTTCCTTGATTTTTCCATCAGTACTTCCCTTTCCTCCTTCCTTCTTCTTTATCCTGCCATCACCTTCTTCCTCTCCAGTTCTTGTTCACTCATTTCTCTCATCAAACAATTGTAAGTGCCTACTTTGTGCCAGAAACTGTGCTGCACACTGGAAGTGTGACAGGGGTTGTGACACACTTCCTGTTCTCCAGATGGTCACAGTCTGGCTAATTTGTGTTTTCTCTCTACTTGAGTTTAAAAAATATTAAACATGGACATTCACATTTACTTCATGGTTTTGTAATACACTTTCAAATTTTGTTTATTGTGTAATTTGATCTTTCTATAAACTTTAAATGAAATGGATGATTTATTTTTTTAATTTTTAATTTTTTTATAACCATATAATGTATTATTAGCCCCAGGGGTACAGGTCTGTGAATCACCAGGTTTACACACTTCACAGCACTCACCATAGCACATACCCTCCCCAATGTACATAACCCCACCACCCTCTCCCGACACCCCTCCCCCCAATGGCAGAGAAGTAGCAGGCTGAGACGACATCAGGCAGCAGGAGATCAGCTAGATAGCTTATCAAACCATTGCAAACACCCACAAATCCAATAGGAGATCAAAGAGAAGAAGAGCAACAATTCTAGAAACAGAAAATCAACCACTTTCTGAAAGATAGGACCAGCAGAGAAGTGAATCCAAAGCAATGGGAAGATAGACCAGTGGGGATGATTTATTTTTAAAGGTAATTGCTCTCATGGAGTTCAACAATAGTGAAGATGAACATCAGAGTTCAATATGGACCAGACATACAAGTTTATGCTCAAATTATATCACGACAGTGCCATTACATGTAGAACTGCCTCTTGTTCCAATCTTTGTAATTCCATACAATTTAAGCCAATCCCATTAAACTAACATTTATTCATAATTGGCAACACTGTAGGCACTTGGGGTTCCAAGAAGAATAATGCTCAGACCCTGACCTCTAGCAAACTCAAGTAGTCTTTTTTTTCCCCTCCTTCTATGACATTTCCCGTCCTATTTCTTTCTGGTCCCAAAGGGATGTGGGGTAGACATCAATTATCTTGTCTTTTTAAAAGAGAAGTTGGTTGACATGTTTTTCTCTTTTGTCAACAGAATCCTTTCAGTCTTAAGCATGTACTTTCTCTGGCATCCGGTACATTTGATCACCTTGTAGCTGTCCCAGCTCCCCACAGAGAACCAGGAGAGGAACCACAAAAGCCATTTTATTTGTTTCAACTCATCTGTGTTCTTAGAGCTCACCTTCCAGTTGGACAAACATTAAAACAAACTGAAAAGCAAAGAAAGTAAACGTCTGAACAGGTTTCTCAGAAGAACACCACACTCTTGAAAGTTAGTTGATTTGCTCTACCTCTTGATTCTCTGCATGACGGAAACAAGTGCCTAATTGATGTAGCATTGATATTATTTCCTCTCAAAATGTACAGAATCACACCTTCATTCTTCTGAATCCTAGCTCCACCTCAGGGGGGACTTCACGCTGAGATGTTTGCTTCACTACAAAACTTCAACTCAGAGATCAAAGAAGCAGCAGCAGGTGCAGGGGTTTGCCAAGGTTTATGAAAATGAATCTGTGGATGCCACAGGAAGGGGAACATAGATCCAGCAGTTCTCTTAGCTTGCAATAGTAAGGAAAACTTCGTATGCTGTGCTAGAAATGAGAGCAAGAGGGAAAAAGAGCTTAAGGAAGTAAAAAAAAAAAAAAAGTGAGGAGCCGAGCTGTTTTCATCTAAGTCTCAGAAAACTCACATATTTTGTATATATTCTGGCAACAACAGAGACATGCAGAAGGTTTTTTTGTTTTTTTTTTTAACTCCTCAGATATTTTGCCTATAATGATCTGTTTCAAGATCTTTCCCGGCCCTGAAATGATGAAGAGGTGGAGTGAGGGGCCTGGAGCAAGGCATAATACTACTGAGAGTCTAGCAAGTTTTTATTAAGTGACTCATAAATACTAGGGAGAAAATTATAATAGTTATTATAAACTCATTTTAATTAAAGTGAAACTTGTATTTTTTCCTAATGTGGGACTGTGTTCTGAATCCATCACTACAGGGTCTGGATAAATTCCAACAACTTAAGCACTAAGCCATCACAGGAGCAAATGTGCATTGGTGATGTTACAAATGGGAGCACTGATGGGCTGGATGAATTTTCCTTCTTAGCTATGGAAGTGCTGTGACCTCAGCTGAGCTTTTTAAGCTCTTTTATCATTTCTTTTTCCATATGCAATGTGGAAAGGGACGTTGCAGGTGTTTTATGGGCAATGCCTAAGTAGCAAAAATCTTCCTGGAGAGGGATTTAGGAGTAATGACGTAAGTTTATGTCTTCTCCCACGCTTTCCTCCCTGGCCAGTCCTCCATCTTTACAAACTCTCCTGAGCTGACTCTGGGCTCCTTCTCTCCCTTGCATAAGACTTAGCACCATGGGGCCTGGTAGGTGGAGTGGGCCCATGACAAATATTGACATCAGAAATATTTGAAAGAACACATTGAAAACATATTATCAACCATTTACATCCAGTTGTAGGCTGACTAATGCTCTCTCACTCCCCAAGACATTCACATCTAATTCCTGGAACCTGTGAATACTGTTATCTTACATGGTGAATGGGACTTCCCAGATGTAGTTAAGGATCTTGTGATAATATATTATCCTAGAATATCTGGAAAGGCCCAATCTAACTACAAGGGCCCTTCTAAGTAGCAGAGGAGTAGGTAGAAGAGTAGGTATCAGAGTCAGAGGGCGATTTGAAGATGCTTTGTTGCTGGCTTTGAATGTGGAGGAAGGAGCTACAAACCAAAAAATGCAGGTGGCCTATGGAAACTGGAAAAGGCAAGGAATGGCTTCTCCCCAAGAGCCTCCAGAGGGTACCAGCCCTACCAACACCTTGATTTTAGCCAGGTGAAACCCATTTCAGACTCCTGAGATCTCAAACTATAAGATTATAATGAATTTGTGTAGTTTTAGGCTATTAACTATGTGGCAATTGGTTACAGCACCAATAGGAAACCAATATACTTCCTCAGCTGATTATTTCATCATTTGATAATTGACTTTGGGGTGAAAAAGTTCTCCACCAGCCTTTTCCTTTAGAGGTAGTCTACTACTAAATGCAGGAGGAAAAATTTGGTGAGAATGGACTGAACTTTATAGCTTTACCCAAGGGCCTAGTGAATGGATGAAAGTTGGCTTAATTTTATTCATCTCTACTGTGGCTACAGTGGAAATTAGAGATAAGGTTGACAGATGTGAAATACAACATAATAGACTCCTGTTATTGTGCCCTAGGTTTTCTGATAAGGTTATGATGTCAGGGGTTTGGGGATGTGGAGTGAAGCTCCTTCTGTAAATGTGCATAGATTCCCCCGCCCTCACAAAGTTAAACTAGGCCCTTACTATTCTTGTTAACAAGTCACGTAGATTATGTGGCTCTCATAAATACTCAATCTTAGAGCTATTATATAAAAACGGTCACATTATATAACTTTTTTATGCTTTAATAAGTTATTTGTATTTTCATGATTTACATTATGATCCATTTGTTCCATTCATTCAGTCAGCTATTCAACAATTATATGTTAATCACAATTCTTTGATGCACATTTTCTCAAGAAAAATAAATAACAAGCTCACAGCAAGGGCAAATCTACATAAGTACCCAAGAGAAAGAATCCAATAAATCTGACATTGTTACCAAACACACTGGAAGTTTATCTAATGTCATCTGCAAAACCTTTTTTTTTTTTAAAGAGAGAGAGAGAGAGAGAGGCAGAGGGAAAAGGAGAGTCCTAAACAGGCTTCACACCCAGAATAGGGCTTGATCTCACAACCTGAGATCATAACCTGAGCTGAAATCAAGAGTCAGATGCTTAACCAACTGAGCCACCCAGGTCTCCAAGACCTATCTTATCAAAAGAACCCATTGAAGAAACAGATGGGACGGGGGAGGGCAGAACTGAAATTTTATAGTCAATTTATTAGTCATGTGGGCAATAGGGAAATTTAATAGTCATGTGGGTTTATCCTTCATTCACTTTCTGAGTATAGAAAGAGGTACATTCAGATCAGACAAAAGGAAATATCTTCTCATGATGTCTAACTGCTTGCAGAGTTAGAGTCAGAGATAGCAAATTTGAGAAGAATTCTCACAGGCCTGTTAAGTACCATGACTGTTGATGACAATTGCAGGGAACAGAGAAGATATCATGGTGAGGGTGGCTCTGGAGATGAGGTGCTCACTTTGCTGCTGAGACTGGCATTGCTAGCTGACCCAATCCTGTGTCTGAGGCTGTGGTTATGAGGTATGTGTGGACAACAGGGCACTGGTGTCCCCATGAAGGAAAATAAAATGAGGAATTACCCAGAGGTCTGACTCTACAAGAATTCTATGGTTCTCCAACATCTTTTTAAAAAGATTATTTTCAGAGTCTATTTGTTTCACTGCTGGATATCACGGAGCAAAATGTAAGGGCTGTTGGTCAACTCTTAGGCAGAGATATCACTAATTCATTTCATTCTGGGGTCAGGGAACCTGGTCTCCTTTTATCAAAAGAAAATTACTTCACAGAGAAAGCACTGTCATTATAAGGAGGTAAGGAATTAAGCAGTACTGCATTTTCAAGCCACTCATTTGTTTCTGTTCCTTAATTGATTTTTGAGCTGGAGTTCACTTGCTCACTTTCTGGCTAGAAGTTTGGAACTAGCTTTCTATATGATCATAGAAAGTCATTAAGTAACTTTCATTTATGATGAAAACATACATAACCAACATATACACATTCACACACACCTCTATTTTCACAGGTCACCTTTGCCTTGAAGGTTGAACCTAAATTCAATTCATGTACTGAATATATGCTATGTGCCAGGGACCATGATGGATGCAGGGGGAAAAGAAAGTCATGATTCATGCCTTCATGAGCCAATGATCTCTTGAGGAAGAAAAGAACTTGGAATAAGAAATCATTCTTTTGTCTAACCATTCACTGAACAAATATGTACTGGGGACCTGTTACAGACAGAATTGTGTCCTTCCCAAATTCATATGCTGAATCTCCAACTTCTAACATGATAGTATTTGGAGAAAGAGACTCTAGGAAGGTAATTCAGGTTAAATGAGTTCCTAAGAGTGAGGCCCTCATTCAACATAACTGGTGTCCTTATAAGAAGAGGAAGAGACACCAGAGAACTGTCTCTCTCCATGCATACATAAAGACTAAGAGGACACAGTGAGAAAGCAAGGAAGAAAAGCCTCACCAAAACCTAACACTGACAGCAACTGAATCTTGGATTTCTAGCCTCCAGAACTATGAGAAAATATATTTCTAATGCTTAAACCACCCACCCTATGATATTTTGCTGTGGAAACCTGAGTACACTACCACAGGATCTATCATGTGCCAGGCAGTGGGTTAGATGTTAAGAGGACATCATTGAACACAAAATGCACAGTTCTTGTCCTCAAGGAATTTCTTTCTAGTGGAAGAAGGTTAAGTGTATTGAATGCTATCAGAGCAGAAATAGAATTATGTGGGGAGAATTCAAGGAAGGAATCTGATTTACTTAGGAGTCAGGAAAAGTCTGTAAGAAGTGATTCTCTTGATCTCAAGAATAAGTTCAAAGATGGCCAAGGATGGGTTTAGGGAAGTTCTGTCTAGGCAGTGGGGACAGTGCGTATGAGAGCTTGGTGGCAGGAGATGCTGTGGGTAGTCCGAGATCCTGGAATGAGGTCAGCATGGCAGAACTTAGCCGGCCATGGAGAGAAATGGGCATAAGTCAGATCACACACTCCTGAGGTCACATTCTGGAATGTGTACTTGATTCTACCAGCTCAAGAAGGATTCTAAGCTGAAGTATTATGGGGGAACTCTAGGGGTGGGTAAGCAAGTCAAGAAAAATAAGGCCTTGAGATCCTAATGATTAAGGTAGCCTGGAACACTGTTTGTCAAGGCTGGATGGAGTACACAGAAAAGTACATTTTTATATGCCTAGTCATTTTTATATGCCTAGAAGGATCAATCCCTTAGGAATATTTTGTAATTGTTATTTCCATAGCCTGCCAGGAAGAGAGTGCCTAAATTATTTCAAAGAAGGGTACTTCAGGTGTTTGTGGTTTTAAGGCCATCAAATGCCACATGAACCCTACCAAAACAGACTTCTCAAAATACAACATGTCGAAAGACATGTATAACTGAATCATTCACTTAGAAACGTCTTTCTTTACTTGTCGGCTGCAGGAATGGTCAGAACTGATAAATGGTCTGCTAGAGACTTTGGTTTGTTAGAGGTAGGTGCTAGCAATTACACTCCTCTGACAGGGTTCAGGCCCACACCTCAGAGAAAGCTTCACTGACAACTGAAAGTGTTGATGGGAAGATGATCAGTTATGGTGAAGCCTGGATGTTACTGCCAAGTAATCACACACTCAGCATGAATGTCGTTCTCCACTCCAGAGAGGAGCTGAAAGGAGGCTAGAAAAGGCTGGGGTTTAGAATTATAGCTATAGGGGCGCCTGGGTGGCTCAGTGGGTTAAAGCCTCTGCCTTCAGCTCGGGTCATGATCCCAGAGTCCTGGGATCGAGCCCTGAATTGGGCTCTCTGCTCAGCAGGGAGCCTGCTTCCTCGTCTCTCTCTGCCTACTTGTGATCTGTCTGTCCAACAAATAAATAAAATCTTAAAAAAAAAAAAAGAATTATAGCTATGGGAAAAGGTGAGTGAGGGAAGAACGAGGGGAAACACACATCTTTCTGGAATTGAATCAGACGCTTCTGTGATTTCCTTGACTTCTTTTTCTTTTTCTTGTGGATTCTGTTCCCTTAGTTGCTTCTTTGCCTAGCTTCTTCATCTACCACATAGCACATCAGAGAGCATTTTACACAATTCCTGTAAGACTCGAAAACCCTGAACTTGCAGAGTCATATCATTTCCCTCAATGGTTGATATTATGTTTGCTTATTTCTTTTTCTCTCTCTGGAATGCCCAGCTGGGCTTGGACTGAATTCTCTTCTCTGATCTGCAGCGTGGCGTTTTCTATACATGCATTCCACCAGCAGGCCCTCCCTGGTTATTAGTGGGAACTCTGCCCAGAGAATAAGTGCAGAGCATGTTCTAGAGGGCTACCATAAAGGCAGGAGACAAGTTTGCCCCTTGACTGTAGAGAACAGTAAATTACCATGAATAATTTTAGCTCCATCTGTAATGTTTGGCACAGGAACACGGAGGATGGCTAGAAAACTTAATATCTTGGAAACTGCATATTCTTTAAATGCAAAATGGAGGACATTGCTAAATAAAGAGAGAAATGGCAGAAGAATTGTTTCAAGGTGAATTTGTCATTTATCAGCATAATATTTAGACAACCTCTCTGTCTTTCATTCCTTTCTCTCCCTGACCTAGTTTTAATTATGCCATGTGAAAAATGTACTTGGTCTTTATAGCCATAAATTAAGATGCTTCTTGTTACTGCTTCTAAATTTTGGGGGTAAGAGAGTTGTGCTGGTCTTTGATCATGTACTGCAAAAAATGTCAAAAGACTACAAGAAAAATAAGCAAGGTGAAAACCTGTCAAACAAAGGTTCAGTTTTAGCAAGTTTTAGGGTTTTTTGTTGTTGTTGTTAGTTTGTGCTTCTGCAGTTGCATATTGATCAGGTAGTTGAAATTAAATTAAGATTAACATAAAACTCTTCAACGTTTCCTTTTGGTTTTCCATACCTATGTGTGCAAAAAATTGTTGAGCTTATTCAGGTTGCTTTTCTCAATTCCCAAGCTGACACTCCAGAACTATGGGTCATTGAAACTTTGATTCTGGAAGGAGGCTTGTTTCATTTGTACACTGTGAATGACAGCATTTTGCTCTTTCTTTAATGGTGGATTACATTTTCTTCGCTCCTTCCACTTCCAGGAGATCCCCGTCTCCCTGCCAACATTCCTTAACGCCTTTGTTTTGAGCATGCATAAAACATTTTCTTTGAAGCAAAGTTCTTACTTAGCCAAACCAAACTGGTTTGGTATTACAAAAGAGGCTGGGCTTCAAAACCACCAAGAATGGGAATTATACTTGGCTTTCTTTCCCAAGCCAAGAAGCTAGTAAGCTAGCTAATCTTAAACATAAGTGTTTCATATTGACCTCCTAGTGTGTGCAAAGCTCTGAAACTGTAGCTTTATATATTTTTTCTCCTTTATCCTCACAATAATTCTAGAAGGTCGGAGGTGGGCACCGCTTATGTCTATTTTATAGTTAAGGAAACTGAGCATCAGAGATGCTCATACATAAATGGGATGTAGATGAGATGTGTACCAAGCTTGGCAACCTGTGCTCTTCCCGCCTTGCCTCCCTGCCACCCGAGCAAGTGTAAGGGAATTCTCCTTGGGTCTATGCTGACTGCCATGTGGGGAGAGGGAGAAGGGGATTCCTGTTTGGGGCAGTGGAAGGCAAACTTGTGCTCGGATTCCATGGTCAGGCTGATGTTGGAAGAGTTACCGAATGCCTGTACCTCAGGTTTTTTATCTGTAAAGCAGGACTAATAATAGGATCCACTCATAAGGCTGCTGTTAGGACTGAATTATTCATGTACACTATTTAGCACCTTGTCTGGCCCAGAGACTATTGTAAGCAACTCTTATTTTCTTTCTCTGCCTCCCTTCCTTCCTTCTTTCTTTCCGACATCAAGCATTCACTGAGCATTTGGTCCAAACTTATTCATTATTTTAGATATGGACTTCGCAGATGTGAATATAAAGGAGTCCTTGGAACTCAAAGATCTTAAACTCTTAATTTTGGTGGGACAATAAATGATGAAACAATGGGACTCACACAATTTTAAAACACAAGTGATGAACAAATGGCAGAATAAATTTTCCCAGATGGAAAAATGGAAGAGAAGGTGATTTGGAGTGGAAGAAATAGCATGTGCAGAAATATGTGGCAAGCAGCTTGATGTGGTGAAGATATGAAGAGTATGGTCAGAAGTGATGGAAGGTGAGGTGGAAAGGTAAAGTGCAGGCGGTGAAGGCCTCCATGCCTAATGTGGGGTAATTATTTTATGTCGATAGCCAAAGTGTGTAATCCTTACTATGTATCAGTCATTGTTCTGTCATTTACTAGTGTTAACTCACTTTATTCTCATAATGCAGTAGATACTGTCATTATCCCATTTTACAGATGGAGAAACCAAGGTGCAGTTCAAATCACTATTTAATTCTCTCCACGGTTAGTCATTGGTGGAACTGGGATTTGAACCCAGACAGTTTGGCTCTGGAGTCCTCTTTTATTAATTCTTCTTAATATTTTATTTATTTGAGAGAGAGAGAGCATGAACAGGGGGTGGAGGTAGGGGCAGAGGGAGAGGGGCAAGCAGACTCCCTTCTGAGCAGGGAGTCCTACCTGTGGCTGGATCCCAGGACCCTGAGATGACCTGAGCCAAAGTCAGATGTGTAGTGGACTGAGCCACCCAGCCACCTCTGGAGTCCTCATTTTCACCATCTTGCTCAGTTGCTTTGCAAGTATGCATCTAACCCCGAGAAAGTGGGAACCTATGCACTAATCTTAGGCAGAGCTGGTATGTGATTTTTTTTCTTTTTTAACTTTATAGCAAGATTGTTTTGGTGGCGAAGAAGAGTGAATTGGAGGGGGCAGACTAAAAGCAGACAGACTGGTTGGGAGGGTATAATAACCCTGGAGGAAATGATAAGGGCCGGGCCTGTCACGTTGGGTAACAAATCTGAGGGTCAATGTGGAGGCATCATTGTGGGGAGGTGGGGAAGGGAAGGAGGAGAGAGAAGGTAAAGGTCACTTTGGTTTCCAACTTGCGTGTTTGAAAAAATGGTAAAATCATTAATGTTCAAGAATCAGCCATGTGGAAAGGGGGGATTAAGTAAGAAAAAGCAAATTCTTCTAAATTCAGGAGCTATAAAATGCATCATTAGATAAGAATAATTATACGGTTTCTCAGTATGCCAGTCTGAGGCACCCAAACACCCACAGAGTTGTTAGGAAAGAAAGAACGAGAATGTATACTTAATACAAAATGGAAAACAAAGGTCAACAGAGACATAGGGAAACTTGTTTGGAAATATTTCTCTTCTAGCAGGAAAATGAAACAATTTGTGGCATTTCAACGTAGCAAGGAGGGGAGGGCAGCCAACAGGGTGGCCATGCGGTGGGAGGGTTGGCCAGGTAGAGGCAGCACTGAGAAGTTGAAACCATTATTGGCCAGTGATGTGGTCTTAGCGATAGTTATTATTCTGTAGGACCAGTGAGGCGGAGAAGGAAAACACCCAATGAAACCACCACAAAAGCTGCTTTAGTTGGTCTTCTTAGTCCCTGCTCTCTCCTCCTTCCTGAATCCTATTATCCTTCTCTCTCCAGTTGCGCAAGAGTATTTTCTCCAATTAAAACTCATACTGGGGCTGATGCCTTAACTGTCACATTATGAGGTAGGAGAACTTTACAAAGGATGACTCTGAAACTTGGGGCAGAGAGGAATCAGGACTATCAGAGAATGGGACACACCAACCCAAGCGGGGCTCTTGGCATGGGAACAGCCCCCCAAAGTTCACTAGGCTTTTTGCTTTTCTACTTAGCATGTCCACAAAGTTGTCTCAGACAGTCTTATCAATAAAGCTTTGAAACTTTGCAGACCATTTGGACTAGAGATTGGAATATAGCTGCAAAGAAGTAGATTTAGTGTGTCTAAATGCAAAACCAGCCAACTCAACGTGACAATTTCATATGGGTAAGCCCATTACAACTTTGTTTGACTTCTTTCATCTCTTCTGAGTGTATAGGATGTCATTAATGTTACCAGCTGTGTGGCTTTCTGTGAATACCAACAGCAGAGGAAAAAATCCGCCCTCAACAGCCACGGGTTCTCCTATTTTCTACTTAGATAGCTATTGTATTGCCAAGGCAAATGTGAAACAGGCTCCCACAATAACAGCAATTTCCCAAATGCCCTGTTAATTTTCAGTAAACCAAAATAAAATGTGTCATTATTTATTAAGAATATGCACTACATACGGTTTCCAGATGATAAGTATTTCAGTAAAGTACCACACTGAGAACAATTTGAGTTGGCTTGCGAGCTGTAACCTTAGAGTAATGGGTATAGCCCGGGGTCAGAATTGTCATTTTTATTGGGTTAATTCAATGTTCATGGTTTACAGACTATGATATAGGACCAGTGAAAAGTTCTTCCATTCCCAGTATCAGCTGCATTATATATATAATTTTACGTAAAAGAGTAGCGTCCTGTATATCATTATTTATTTGTAATGACATTCACTAAACAACTGCATGGCCCAGGATGATAGTGTAGTCTGGGGCAGAGGATACGGAGCACAGATTCCAAACACTGGGTTTGAGACAACTGCTGCACTTACGTTAACTTTAGAAACACAAAGTTGAAAAATATAATTTCTCTGTTGTGGAATAGCATGTCATTATTTCACAATTAGAATACAAAAATGTGAAGGATCCCAGGTTTGGGGAATGGTAGGGGTTCCCTTAAGGGTGGTTTAATACATTTGAAACCTTTTCTATTACACCTGAGTCCACCTGGTTTATGGGGAGCCCCCATCCAATGTCTGGTTTCTAGAACCTTCCACACTCCGAGGAGAGGATGACTACACCCAGCCAGGACTCTGGTGGTCTGGTTGGTAGTCCTGGTCCATACCAGACTCCTGAGACAGTTGTGTGTCTCAGCTTCATTTCTTCTCTGTGTTTCCAGGATCACACAGCTGGGACTATGATTTCCTGACCTAAGGCTGCCTGGGCTGGGAAGGACTTGGACTTAACCCCCAGTTCCTGTCTCCTTGCTGGCCTTGCTGCTAGATGTTTGCTCAGGCCAGACCTAGGTCTGGCGCCCTGTGAAGAAGTCTGGGTTGTGTCACCACCTCCTGTCCCAAGGTCAAACCCTCCTTGTTCTCACAGCTTCAGGACATTAATTAGAATTCCATTTTGGCTCTGGCTATTTGCCTTGAAGAAAAGGAACGTATACTGCTTTTTAAAAATTATACATGAAATGCATATTCATTTTGGAAAATCATAAAATCCTCTTCAAAATTATCCCAACTCCTACTGCCTAGCTTATTCTTCAAGACTTTTTTCTCTGCACATACATGCAAAAACTTACTTGTCTTACAGAAATGAGATTTTATATGTGTATGTGCATTTTTTCTTTTCTTGCATTAACAGTTTAATATGAAAAATGTGCTCCACAGCATTATTTTTAATAGCTTCTTAGTGTTCCAATTTACTTTAAATAGATTTTGAAAATCCAAAAGGCAAGAAGAATGTATCCTTACACATCCTTTGCTTTTACTACTGCATCTGTTTTTGTCCATTTCCTTTGTCTGAATGAAGCCTTATGGTGGGTCTTTGTGACCCCCGAATGTGGACCACTGTCTTCATAACATAATGAATAGAAGAATCACTCCTGGTGCTTGCTTGAAGTTGATTTTCTTCAAGTACAGGTATTTTCATTCATGAAAATGATTTTGATTTTGTAGTGTGGATTTTGGAGTATGGTTCTGGAGTTTTAAGAATGCCTGAAATCATTTTGTTTCAGTGTTCACACCACACCATAACCAACACTGCCCAAGAGGAACCCCATTCCGTGGTACCTCTCTGTCACTGCACCCTGTAGTCCTCTGCTCAGAGCCCCACTCCCCATGCAGTGCCTGGATAGCTCCTTCTCACCTCTATGGCTTAGTTCTCAACTCACCATCACTAGCAGATTTTTCCTGGGCTGATCAGGCAGTTATAACATCCCCGCTGTGTGGGTCCTTGATACCCATACACATCTCTGTTTTTGTACCTGCCCTCTCCCTCACTAGACTTCGAGCTTCCCGAGGGTCACAACCATGTCTCTCTTGGGTATGTGCCCAAGGTAGGCCTGCATTCCATATGGCACAGCTTCCCCAGGGATGGTTGTTGCATGAAAGGAGGAAAGGAAGGAAGAGGGAAAAGAGGGACTGATGGAGGAAGGGAAGAAGAACTATTTTATGGTGAGGAACAGGAAAAGCTTCCTTTAGAGGATTCCATTTGAGCTGAGCCTTAAAAAGAGGTGTTGTTTGATGAGCCACTGTTCCTTACATTACAGTAGCTCCCCGAAACCTCCCAACAGCTCCTAATAAAAGCACATTTCACAATGTCCAGAGTTACTCCGAGTCCAGGGAGATCTAGTATCTTGTTCAAGGCCATAGTGCTTAAAAAGCAAAGGATTTGAACCAAGACGGTCTATGGGACCAGAGAGTGGAGTTAGGAGAAAAGGTCATTTCAGGTGCCTGGAGTACAAGGAAAGATGTAGAGTAAGGATGGCTTGTGTTCTGCGGTAATGCAGTCAGAGAGCAAATTGGTGATATTTGTTATCAATGATAACTCAGTTTAACCTGAATGCTGGGTAGACAGATATATAGGTGTGGGATTTGGGGCTGAGAAGGTAGTTCAGATCTAGAAGTATTGAGTTTATTTCACCAGACTTTGGGAAATCATTACATTAAAAAAAAAAAGAAGATTTGTTTATTTATTTGAGAGAGAAAAAGAGAGTGGGGGAGGGGAAGAGGGAGAGAATCTTCAAGCAGACTCCCTGCTGAGCATGGAGCCTGATGCCAGGCTCAATCCCATGACCCATGAGATCACAACCTGAGAGGAAACTACGAGTAGGAAGCTTAACCAACTGAACCACCCAGGTGCCCCATCATTATTTTGAATAAGAAAGTGTGTGCTCAAAGCTTGAAGCAATGCACTTGTAAGATTGGAATGGAAATATGTAGAGAGGGTATCTGAAGATCAGTTAGGAGCTTATTGCAAAAGCCCAAGTGAGGAACATAAGGGCCTGATGTAGGGCAGGGGTGGTGAGAGGGACTGAGACATTTCAGACTTAGAACACAGAGACTTTAGCTACCTACATACACAAACAAGGTTGGAAGAATCAGCCAAAGTTAATTCTATGTTTACAAGTTCGTAAAATATGCGTGCCTTGAAAACAAGTGGGTGCAGAACTGCCGTGGGATTCTGTGTGGGAGGGGGCAAGGTGACAAACTACATTTGGATATAGTGAATTTGAGGCGTCACAGTGATTGCTGCAGACAGTTATGCAGCAGGTGGTAAGGGAAGAGTACCTCAGGGGAAGAAAGACAGACTGGACAAGTGCTATGAGACAAATGTAGAAAATGCAAGCTTCTCCTGACCTTGACTACAGGAAGGTAGATTGGGAGGAGCGAAGGGGAATGAGTATCCTGGGGGAACGCAGAAGTCCTTTAAGCCAAGCCATGGAAGCAGGGTGAAGGAAGAGGTAGAAGACATATAGAAGTGATTCAATGGAACCTTGCTCTTGGAAGGAATGAGAACAGGTATCTCATAGATAGGAGACTCATAGATTTTTTTTGCATTATTAGAAGTTTTTGCATTTTAATAAAGATAGGCACCCTAAATTCTCTATTCAAGGAATAGCTTTCCAAAGGTAGAATGTCAGGTATCTAAAAAGCTAGTGGGGCATGGTGTTTGGAGTCCGGGGATCTTATTAGCACACATAATCATAGGTAACATTTATTGAACTTGCGTTAAATGAGTTAATTCTGACAAAATATCCCTACGGGGTAAATATGATCATTCACTGTATTTTAGGGTAGAGGAAAGAGAGGCACAGAGAGATTAAATAATTTGCCTGAAGTCACACAGCTAGTAAATGCTCACCTGGACTTTAATCTGAACAGTCCCCCAGCTTCACTCCTACACTGGTGTTCTTCTCATCCAGTCTTTCCTACTCACCTAGAATGAACACAAACCCAGAGCTTGTATCACTCATGAAAGATACTCTCTTATCTCCCACAGCTTTTTAGTTTTCAGAGATGCAGATGAGGGGGGCGGGCATTGGTGGGGAAAACCCCAGGGTGTCTGCTCCCTGGCCTGGCATCTCTTCTTGTGTCACTGCTCTGCTGTTCCCTGGGAGCCATCTACAATCTCAGATGTGCTGGATGGGATAGTTAGATTCTCATTTTCGTTGCTCTTTGCTTTCTTTGCAAAGGATGTGGGAGGTGAGCAGGCACGTTTCTCTGTGATCCTTCTTCAAGGATATCACTGGGAGTCACTGCCTCCCCATACCCATTACTTCATTCCTTCTGTTTATCAACCAAGGTAGTGAGAGGGAGTAGGACAGTGAGAATCCGAACTGAGAAACCAAACATGTAGATTCAATTCTAGGCTCAATCCTGCATAAGTATCTTGTGTGTGTGTGTGTGTGTGTGTGTGCACGACATGTGTTGGCTTTGCCTCTGAGTGGTATGAAAATTCAGAAAGAATGGATATGTGATTCATCCGAAATATTTTACACTTGAAGTGTAGCTCTCAGGAGTGATGCTTATCTTACATGAACATTGATAATCTCTTATCTGCATGTGGAATATATATCTTGAAAGAACCATTGTTCTCCCGAGCTGTGCCTCGGTGAAAGGAAAGACCCTGCCGCTTCAATGAATAATTGAAACTGACGTATCAATGTACAACTGGAAGCCAACTTACACTTTTCTGACATCCTCCACTTCAAGAAAACAGCCCTCTGACACAAGACTAAAACATTTCACAGTGGGGAAATCTACGGACACCCCCTACAGGTAACTGACAGGTCACGTGATCGCTAGATAAAAGGACCAGGAGATCTCCTGTAGCTGCTGGAGGAGGTGGTGGGGCTGCTTTCATCTTTCCCTTGTCACAAGCCTACTTTGTCGGCGCGGAACATGCTCTCACCTGCCTGCCCCCAGAACACAATCGCATTCCGGAGGCTCCACTTTAATGCTACCAGGTGGCTTCTCTCTTCTTCAGCATGTACTTGGTGCTCTTCTTGAAATTAAACGCTGACCTCTCACTTATCTTCAGGTCTGACTCTGGGCTGGCTGTGATCCTGCCCCAAAGCTTGTCTCCCGATTCATGTAACCAACAATCAGGGGCTCATCAATAGTGAGAAGGAGGCCTTTGCTCTTCTGTACTTGTCATCAAAGCCAAAGGAACTCACTTTCCTCAGGGCAACATCTGGCTAGAATTTATATGGCGGGCATGGATATATTATTTTCTAGATATTAGGATTTCTTTGCTTTGGCATTGCTGAAAATGGCATGCTGCCACCATCAGAAACTAACCATGTCATTTTCCTCATGTCAACAAGCTTCTTGCCAGTAATGATTTCCTGTCATTCCTTCTCTGTTAATGAAGGGGCGGCTGCTCCCTTGGCAGAGGATTTCAGGAAAAAAAAAATCCAATCTAGCTGGGCAGCTCCTGGGGTAAGGAGCCCCTATGCAGGAGGAAATGACATCTTTAGGATTCAGTGTTATTTTGACAACTATGGTATGTCCTCATGCCTTCCACTGACTTACCTATAGCTCCTTCCTTGAGCACCCACAACCATTTTGCTCCCCAGCCCATGACTGAAAGTTTTGGCTTAGTTGCTGTTCTCATTGTCCTTCCCTTCTTTTCCTTACTGCTATTGACTCTCTCCTTCCCAATGATCTCTCTGCCTTTGTTTTCTAGATTATTGGATTTCTTGAGCCTTTGTCTTTTTTCTCTTTAGTTTGTCCTTGTTTCTTCTCCACCTCTTGTTCCTTTAGCCTCCTATATGGATTATGTAGACCTTCAAGCATTCTTCCTCGGGATCTCTCCTCTCTACCCACACTGAGAGATGATCCATACTCATGGCTTTATTTTTACTTACATTTTTAAGTAGGCTCTATGCATGTAACTCATCATGGGGCTTGAACTTATGATGGTGAGATTGAAACCTGAGCTGGAATCAAGAATCGGATGCTGCACCGATTAAGCCACCCAATCGCCCCATACTCATGGCTTTAAATGTCAACTTAGTGATACTCAATCCTTAACAATGGCAGTGAAAAATATTAGTTACCCAAGCACATGGTTTAAGGAACAAAACATTTCTACGAGTCTTGATAAAGTTAGTTCCCTGAAGGATCCTTCATATCCTGTCACTTTCTACATGTGGCAACCACATTCAGTTCTTTTAACTGATTTTGGGGAGGCACTTATCTCTAAATCTTTAAAAATGATGCTTATATGGCTATTTCTTTCATTCTGCTCTTAAGGTCTTGTTGATTTCCAACAAAGATTCAGAAAATTTAGCTTTTTTTCATATGTACCACATCAAACCTATGCACTTTTCTTTTCTCCCTAGTCTTCCAAAGTTGTCATTTTGTAATCTGGGATAAATGGATAGTCAGAGTTTATATTTGTCCATGAAAATTCTACTTATAATGGAGATATATAATATCTTACAGTTATTTTCAGAGGCAACATGTTAGTTAGGAGATAGGAGAACAGCTTCCACAGTACAGTTGCCTGGAATGAAATTCCAGAAATAACACTTACTGTCAGGGTGAGCATATTATCTTCATGTCTCAATTTCTTCAAGTGTAGAATGAGGGAATCATAGTACCTACAACATGGGATTTTTGTGATGATTAATAGTGAATTAGTTAATAAATAGAAAGAGAACAATTTATGTCATATAATAAGCACTATAGTGTTAGAAATTTTTGTTTTTATGATTGTTATCTTTCCCTGTACAACTTTTCATTTTTCTTGGGACTAATAACAATGATAATAACAACTATAATAATTTCTACTCTTTATTTTAAAGGTTATTTATTTATTTGAGAAAGAGAGAGAGAGCAAGCACAAGCAGTGGCAGAAGAGGGGAGGAAGATGGAGAAACAGACCCCTCACTGAGCAGCGAGCCTGACATGGAACTTGATCCCAGGACTCTGAGATCATGACCTGAGCTGAAGGCAGCCACTTAACCGACTGAGCCACCCAGGTGCCCCAATACTTTGTATTCTTATTTGCATAGTTTCCCACATACTTATGGCTAATTTATCCCTAATTTTTCCTCAGTAAATATCTCCTCAATTATATGCAAATTCTTTTGGTGATATACTAATTCCATCTTTATGAAGTCTTTCCTGGAGTCTTTGTGTCTGCACCAGACCATGTTGGACAATGTCTGGGCTATTGCAGAGTTATTATCTCTCTCGTGCTCTTCACCATCACCCCAAGCAGTCCATTCACTTTTCTTGTTTTTGAGCACCTGCTTCCTAGGTTTTTCCCCACTCTTACTTGATTTATCTTCTCCTTTTAGCAGGACTTATCTTCTTGAGAAAAAAATGAAAGTAAAAACAAATCTTTTTGAGATTCTGAGATTTTTGAGAAACACAAAAATGTCTCTATGCTAACTTCACACTAAATACTAGCTATGGAGTTCTAGGCTGAAATTGCGTCCTTTCAGAATTTGGAAGGCATTATGTTGTTGTCTTTAGCTTCCATGTTGCTGTTGAAAAATTCTATGCTGTTGTAACTTTGATCCTTTCTATATATACAGTTCTTTTTCTCTGGAAACTTTTAGAGCCTTATTTTCCAGTGTTCTGGAGTTTTATGTTGTACTTTCTTGCAGATCTATATCCATCTATCTATTATGCTGAGCACTTGATGGACCTTCAATTTAGGAAATTCTCTGATGATTTCTTCTCCATTTTCTCATTTTTAGTAGTTGTTGTTTGTTTGTTTTTGTTTCAAATGGGATTCCTATTGTTTAGATGTGTGTGGTCCTCTCAGTTTTACACCTTTCCTTTCTTACTATTCATCTTTTTGCTGAACACTCTGCAAGAACTAATTAAATTTTATTCCAATGCATCTACTTTTAAAATTTCTTCTATTTTATTTTAAATTTACAAGATGTTTTGGTTTCTGAATATCTATTTTTTCCCCACTAAAATGCCTGCTTTTACTTCATTGACTCAATGTCTCTTTTTTAAAATTTTTGGGGATTTTAGAACTTTTTCTATCACTATATTGTCTCTTCTGTTCAAGTTCTTTAAGTTTTCCCTTGATTTCAGATCCATCTTTTCTTTTCAAGGCTTTCTTCAAAGGTCTGGTGAACCTTGGGTGTTGGTTTTTATTGAGGAGGGAGAAACTGAGGATTCCATTGGAAAGTCTATGTCTTAGATGGGGCTACTAGCCCAAAGAACTTCCATTTTACCTAGTCAGAGAACATCCAGTCTTCTGTTGGGTAGGGTAGCAATAGCTACCTACTTAGTAGAGGAGGATTTCTGAAAAATTGTTTCTAAAAAGGGCTTAATTTCACCTCATCTTCACCTTCTACATTCACAGGAATCTGGTACCAAGAATTCCTGAGAATTTTGAGACTTCTTATGGTATAGAGTAGGCTGTTTCTCAGCCTTTCTTTGGCTTAGATTTTAGTTTTCTTGGGCCTGTCAATTGCTAATTATCCAACTGCTTTGTAGCTTACATTATTTTGTTGCTTTTTCTTCATTTGGATTTATGCCTTAAAAAAATACCATTACTATCATTTTAGTGAGACTTCAGGTGGGTGCAGAGGGTAATGTGTAAGGTCTTTTTAATGAAGATGGATTTTCAACAAATGAACACATATGTCACTATAAATTGTGAGAAGAACTGTAAAGAAAAATAGTAAGATGATTTGAGAGAAGAGTAAAGAGGGACCTAATTTGGATTGGTACTTCATGGCAAGGCTCTCTGAGGTAATGTTTAAGCCAAGTCCTGAAGACTAGTGGGATTTAGTCAGACAAAGAGTATAGGGAAAAGCATTACATGCAAATGGGCAGACTTGAGGTGATAGAATATTCAGGACTCTAGGCTACAAGTGACAGAAGCCTAAGCTTCAGTTAAAACATAAAAAATAATAATAAAATAAAATAAAATGTAAGGAATTGTTTAGTACATATAACTGGGAAGTCTAAGATGTGGAGCTAGTGAGGCTTGGCTGGATCCAGGGATTTATATGAGGCTTCAGGTTCCTGTCTCTGTCTCATTCTGCTTGTCTCTGTTTGGCCTCATTCTCAGACTTTCTCCACTTGGCATCAGATGGTTACTAGCAATCACAAGGCTACATCAGCCTTATGACTCCTGATCCAGAAGAAAAGAGAGAGGTTTTTCTCACTTTTTTTTTCTCTAACTAGCATCCATATATGATGTCTCACATTGCTTGGAATAATCCCAACAAAGGAATTCTGTATTTGACCAGACATGGACCCAATTCTACAGGCAGAAAATAACTTAATTGATTCAAAATACTGAGATATTAATTATCAAAAGAACTGTAAGAGATAAAATTATAGAGATTTAAAGCATGGTCTTATGAGTGATGTTAAGCCTTTGGTATTTATACGAAGTTAAGTGAGAAGGGATTGATGGATTATAATCAAGGAGTAGCATAAGTGCTATTATTGTTAATTTGATCCATTTTTTAAACCACAGTCCCTTTCCTGTCCCTTTACCTGTCTCAGAAGCACTACCAGTTTCCTCCTGACTTGGCTTTACATTTTACAGTCATCTTTGAAATCTCTCAAGTTTATCACTCGTATAAAATTAGTCACTAAGCCCAAGAGGTTTTCCACTCCTGAAGTCTCTTGGATTTATCCTTGATTCTGCTTCATGTACATTGTCATATTGTTTCAGGCTCTTATCAAATTGGACTTGGTTTTTGTGATAGTCTTCTAACTGGCTTCTCTTTATTTTGTCCCTGCTTCTAAGTCATCACACATGGCACTGTCAGACTGTTCTTTTGAAAAATACCACTATCTTCGTGTCAGTCCTCTACCCAGGGGCCTATGATGCTTCCCTATCATTTAATGAATCAAGCCCAAATACCTTAGCCCAGCATCCACAACCTTCCATCATCTGGCCCTGCTGTGCCTACCTAGCCTTATCTTCCAGTTATCCCTCCACCCCAGTAAAACTTAGGACCCCGACTCTCCAGCTCCCGACCTCCAGAGATGGGAGAAAGATAGACTCTTATCAATCACTTTGCAGCCAGAAGAGGACAGAAGTGGGAGGAGGTGGAGGAGGAAGGAGAATGTAATGAGTCACAGCTACATTAGCTAAAGAAGTGCCATGGATGTGAGTGTGACTACGCTGAACTTGATGGTGTCACCAAGCTAGCCTTGGAGCAGCATGGGTAGGTGGCAGTGCCAAGGAGAAATTTCAAAGTGTGTGTTCTCAAGGTGAGGCTTTGGCTGTATGGCAGATGATTGCTCAGGCAAGTCTTTCTAGATTATGATACCCGCTCTCTCTGACAAAATGTATGGGTTTCTGGGAACTTGCCCAGACTTTTTAGGGTCAATTGGTGCTGCAGAGCAAGGATGGATTATCCAGAGAGGTGTGAACAGTGTCAGGAAGCATGGCCAATCCTGGTGGGAACTCATTATTTATTTTTGCTCAAGGAGCTTTTTGCTGGGGGTTTGGCATAGTGTTTGGAATTTGCACAATAAAGTGCTATTACAATGGGAAGGGGATCTGGCAACTTAAAGCAAAAAACAACTAAAGTTTTGGAGGAAATTGTGTAAAAGTTTGTTTCTGAATCTAAGAGAAACAATCGACAAAAATGTTTAGAAACTCATCACAGAATCACTATTATTATGACCTGGGATTGATTTGGTTAACTGCTTACTACAATTATCAACTACTAGGTAACATGGGTAGACATGATCGGTGCAAATTTTATAATTTCTATAGGACTTGAACTGAAGTATAAAAGAGTTTACCCTAGATTTTGAGGAGTGGAGGAATTTTATTTATCCAAGAGGACATTTAAAGGGAACATGATACAAGGCCACAACAATTCTGTGGTAGGTAGAATAGTGGTTCCAAAGATGTCCACACCCTAATTGCTGTAACCTATGAATATGGTGGCTTACATGGCAAAAAAAAAAAAAAAGAGAGATGTGATTGAAACTATAGACCTTGAGATGGAGAGATTAGTCTATATTATCCAAGTGGGCTCAATCTAATCACATGAGTCTTTAAAATCAGAGAACCATTTCCAGCGAGGGTTGGTCAGCAGGCACTGTGACTAGAACAAGGGTTAGAGAAAGGCAGCTTGCTCACTGTGAAGGTAGGGAGGAGGGGCTCATGCACCAAGAATTGTGGGAGGCCTCTACAAGCTGAAGAAAGGGAACAGATTCTCCCCTAGGGATTCCAGAAAGAAACACAGTCCTGCCAACACCTTGGTTTTAGCCCAGTGAGATCTGTGTTGGACTTGACCTGTAAAACTATAAGACAATACGTTTATGTTGTTTGAAACCACTAAGTTTGTTGTAATGGAAAACTAAGGCAAATTATTTAGTAAATGTGTTTTGAATGAACGAAATTAGTCTAAGGAATTTGTAAGAAGATCACATAAACAGGCTTCTTTTGTCTGGGCTGGTACTTATTATGCTTGTTATTAGTGATTCATTTTTAAGCTAACTCATTGAACACTTACTCGTAGTACGCACTTTTCTTCTTGTACTAAATCCTCACAATCAATGATATCATTACCATTAGCTGATGACATAATCTTTCCGGAGTCATGCACTTAGTAAGTGGAGACGTTGAGTTTTGAATCTGGGAAGCTGTAGAACTTATCGTTGAGTTCCTACGATGGTGGTTCCCACACTTAGCTGCATATTAAAATCACCTGGGGAATTTTTATAAATCCCAGTGTCCAGATCACATCAATTAAATCTGAATGTTCCAGTATGGAGCCAGGCAGCAGTATTTTTTTAAAGATTTCTTGTGATTCCAATGTGCAGTGAAGTTTGGGAGTCCCTGCCTTTTCAAACTACAATATAATTTGCTTCTTCCATCTCACAGAGAAAAAAATAAAATTTGGCTTGTTTAAATCACAATCTTGATCACGTATAGCTCAAATTGGTGGCTTTATCATTGTTAGTATAGCAACTGTCATTAGTTGGCTAAAAGGACAGTTGTTAGTTAATCCAAAGAAGACAGTGGAATTGATTTTGCATGTAGACACAGTTTGGATTGTCAGTCAAAATAATGGAAGGCCAAAAATTGGGAAACCTTTCCCAAAATCAGACAAGGAGAAGAGAGAAACAAAGATCTTTATCTGATATCTCCAGCCGGAGAGAATGAAGAGCTGCCAGGTGAGATCAGCAATCAAACTGCCTGCCTGGGCATTTGTCACCATTTTTGTTATAAGTCTGTGGCTTTATGTGTCTCCAGCATCCGTCAGAAGCAGCTCTGCTCTCCCACTAAGATTGGCACCATGACTGAGAGTGTATGTGTCCTCTACGTTGCCACACTGGCTTCTGGTGCCACCCTGGATAGCTCCCCCAGGATCGCCAGGGTCCTCAACAGTGTAGCATCCCCCTTCTGGTCAGGAAACAGACTAGAAGTCAGGGCACCAAGGGAAGTTTGCCTGCAATCCTCTGGTGGCAGATGGTTTTTCCTTTAAATGGCATTTTCATAAGGTGCAGCACCCGACTTCCCCTTGGTCAAGACAGGCCCACTCTGTTTCTTAATCTGCTGCAAAACTTCTTGACTTTATCAATTAGTTTTGCAAACAGAAATTGATTCAGCAGCTTTTGACTGGAAACAGGTGTTGATGGTGGTGTCCAAATCTTCAATTCAGGTTCCCTCTCCCCTTTGCCAGTCTTTCCATGGAAGTAATGAACAGGTTTGTGTTGGATGGAGCAGATGCATGTCTCCACATGGGCCTGAGCTCTTGCGTCAAATCACACAGATGACAGTCATAAATTAAAATGCACTTCTGTCTTACTGGTAGTAATTGCAGACCTCAGTACATCATCTTTCTTTATACGCCAAGCCGTGAACTGCTTCAGCCAGGATTACTTCAGGATTCCTAATTGAACACAAGGCAGTCTTTTTGGCCCAAGTTTTACCAACTGGCTATATGCTTTTTATAATTTCACCAGACTGTTGCCAACACTCCACTCCAATGTGGGCTATGTAGATGTGGATGTAAAATAGAAAATCAAAAGAAGCAACTTCATAAATTTTGCCTGATGAGCGTTGCTGGTTTTCTCTTGGATTTACTTATCTTAGTAAATATTACAAGTTATAATTTATTTTTATCTTTATTGACCCTTATTTACTTTCTGGGATTTAAAAATTGGTCAAGAAAGAAGTTTGGACTTAAGGAAAATTGCTCCCAATGAGATTATAGCCTAGATAGAACAGAGACCTTATTGTTTATTTAGTGGATTCGTATAGTATAAATAAGCAGACGTACTAGTCAAAAAGTAATGTTGGGACAATCGCATAAAACTCTATTTTCTCATCACACAACATTGTCCTGGAACAAGGACTGCAGGCTTCTTTGAGTTTTAAAGATGGCTGAAACCATCTTTAGAAATCACTGAGAATTGAGATCTTTCATAAGTCATAAATTCTTTAATACAAAATAAATACTTAAACTAAGGAAAAGCAGCACGGTTTTCTGAGAATTCCCCTCTATGTTTTCCTTGTGGTTAACTTCAAATTTCCATTTTCTCAAAACTGATTTATATTTTACATAGTTAAGTGCTATTGTATACTTTGCAATTTTCAAGGAGTTATGTGGTTCTTCTTTTCCTTGGAGATAATTTCCACACTGCCTATAGACAGCCACACACACACAAATACAAATTTATCAGCCAATATCAGTAAATGACTAAAGCCCTAAGGAAACTATTGAAAATTAAACTTGGTTATAGTACAATGGTATCTGCAATGTATTGGCTACTTATCCATGTTTATAATTAGGACACAAAGAGCTTAATTTTATCATAATTGAAGAGCAATTTTGAGAAAGTCATGTAATTTAATGGTTTAACTGTCTTTTATTGCTATATGTAAATGGACTAAATAACAGCAGTAAATGTTGAACACAATCTAATGCACTACAATTTCTTTGGAACACGATTTAAATTTCAAATTTTGTTTAATGTTTTTGTACATATCACAGGTCTCTTTTTTAAAACTTATCACATGGAATTGATTTATTTGAGGAACCCGGCATTTGGGGAAAATAGAGAAGTAGAATGGGTCATTTGGAAATCCGACTAGTTATGTTTTAAAAAGCATGTCATTTATTTTTAAATAATCTTTTCCTTCCATTGTTTTGAACCTGACCGGTATCTTCCTGGGCTATATTTTTAGATCTCTGAATAAGACAACTTTTTCCAATTGCATTGTGTTACTTGGCCTCAAGCATTTCCTTCTTCGTTTATATAGCTGGGCCTAAAGGGAGATGTTGATGCTTAAGACACAACATAGTATAAGTTAGGCCACTTTTTCCCTTCAAAATGATTCACTAACTGGCATCCTTTCATTCTGTTCTTGGTGTTGTCTTCAGGACCAACATATCTTTCTGTATGAAAGAATGTTCAGTGACGGGAGGGAGAAAATGCTGTTCTCTTTGTGTCCCATCTGATTTCAGAATGTTCCAATTAAGGTACAGACATGAAGGTCAGACAAAGAGGTTAAAAAGTAAAGAGTTCTTTTGGGAGGCAGAGTTAGAAGGCTCTGATGAGATTTTAAGATAGGAGTGTTAGAAATAAGCCAGGCTGTCTAACCTGCATTTTCACGAACTGCCATCAACCACGGAGAAACATTACTCTAAAGCAGACTTATTCATGAAATTTATAAATCTTAAAAGGAGAGTACTCAAAGTATATTGTGCTCACAACAATATACTTTGAACTCGTGAAATTTTATTTTTTAAGAAGTTCAGTTTTGTGCTCACTGGAGGACTCCAAACAAAATTGAGAAAATATGGAACAAGCATGCTTTTAAGTTAAAAAAAATCTATAAATCTACTGTAATAAAATTATTAAAAATTTCCAGAACATAGTTATTAATGCTCTAAGGAAAAGTCTTGTTTTTCCTCAAGCTTTTTCTTTCTCAGAGTGAATTTTCTCTTACCCTCCAACAAATTCTCCATCCCCTAAGCTGGTTGGTTAAATGAATAGATCTCATCCATTTACTTGTGAATTCATCCTAAGGGTGACTTGACAGATTTAACGGTGGACCAAACAGCAATAGAACTCAAAGGCTTATGAGAAGGACAAAAAGTAAACAAATACTTATATAATTATAATAAATTTCTAAATGGAGACTGGAAGGCTGGAGTAAAAAACGGACTTGGTTCTTTCTTTTGTTTCCTGGTTCCTGTGAAGATGAATCCAGGGTTGGCGACAGTAATCAGTAACCCAATGGCTCCAATTTGCCATCTCTCCAACATTCACAGAACAAGCTTCATCTTACCAGTGGCTCTCCCCCAGAGGTCTGGGTCCCAGGTTTTTTGCTCTCTCTGCTAAACTTCTGAGTTTTAACAATTCTAATCTCTTCCCTTTGTTTCCCGGCCCTGCATGTGCCAGTTGCTTCCTGTAATTCCTACTTCTCTGATGCCTTCATCTTTCCCATGATTTTCAGTTCTTCCATAGTCAATTAACAAACCTTATATTACATTCTCTCTGTTAAAATAATTTGTATGAAATTTGACTAAGATCTACCTCATACAGTTGTCAAAACTCTAACATTAGTCACATGTACATCTTTTTTCCCCCTGCCAAAGATCTATGTTGGATATGTTGGTAACATATTCACATGTCCAGGATATCTGGGATGGTATTCAATTTAAAAAAAAAAATGTCAAATGAATAAGCCAGACACTATGGCAGGCTTTGGGAGATTAATACTAAATTTATAAGTCAATGAAACAGATGGTAATATAAACAACTGTCTATGAAACAACTCTAGAATTATAGGTATGAAATGTGTTTTTAAGGCCATGCCAACCTGATGGTAAAGATAACTGAACAGATAATGGAAAACATTACTTTTAACCTCTCTTTCCTTACAAACTGTATCTATTAACTTAGACCCTCTTTCTGGCTTCAGGTGGGTGAAGTCTAAGAACATTTAAATATTAAATCCTAACCAAAAAAAAAAAAGGAGTGGTATTGTAAATAGGAAATGAAACAAATAAGTGGACCTGACACATTTAAAGTGCATTAGGATAGCCACCTAAATGAATGGTGGAGATTCATAGTGACTTCGTCACACCTTGGTATTGGGACATTTTGGAATAGTTGACAGCCCTTTTGGCTATCCCAACACTGCTGGTCAGCATTGATTGCCCATTTTTGCTGCAGCATTGGACTCTCCAGCATTAGCAAGTGGGCCTGTACTCTGTAATTCCCCTTTCCAATTTCAGAGTTCTGAGTTCAATGCCAGTTTCTGGCCCCTTACAGTCAGTCTTACTTGGTCATAACTAATTGGATAAGCTCTCTGGTACCATCTTCATAGGAATAGTCCAGTATCACATTATGCTTAATTCACAGCAAAATATCCATTGGTGGTAAGTGCTATTAAATAACACAGAATAAGAATGCACTATTTTAAATAGAGTTCTTGGTCAAGTTTTGATTGATGAGGGTCCAGGTGGGCAGAGAGCTAAATTAGATGCACAGTCAAGCCACAAAGATCAAGTGAAAGAATATTCCAGGCAGATGGGATAGCAAATGCAAAGGCCTAAAGTAGGCATAGTTGCAGCCTATCTGAGAAAGTACAAGCCAAGGTGGAGATGAAGTAGAATGAGTGCAGGGTCAGTGATAGGAGATACTAAAAAGGTAGGCACAGGTAGGTGACATAGGCCACTGCAAGTTGTCATAAGAACTTTGGATATTCTGGTCAGTGTGATAAAAAGCCACTAGTGAGTTTTGAGCAGGGAAGTCATGTGATCTACATATTTTTTTAGAGGCCAACTCTGACTACTGTGTTAAGAAAGAACCTTTGGCTCCTCAAGAGCAGGTACGATGTCATTTTGTGGCATTCCTGACAGGGATAATGATGGTTTACAATAAGGTGGCTCATAAAGCTGTTGAGAAGTGGTTAGGCCTTAGATACTTTTGATGTTCAGCTGGCTGACTTTGCCAAAGGTTTATATGTGAGGTCCAGGAACAACTCAACAATTGATTGAACAATGTGCCGATTACAAAGATGAAGACAACTGCTGGGGGAGTGGAATATCCAAGTATGTTGTGTAAGAGGAACCTTATGTTGTGTTTGAGATGCTTATCTGATATTCAAGTGAAAATGTCATCAAGCTGTTAGATATTGGAGTTGACTGTGCAGTGGGGAGTTTGGGCTAGAAATATAAATGTAGATACTATTAGGTGATTCTGCAGGCCGTGTGATTAGATAGATTATCTAGGAGATCAATATATAGAGAGAGGAAAGAGGATAAAGATGGACTCCTGGGTCACTCTAACATTTAGAAGTCAGGAGAAGGAGGGATCAGTGATGGAGACTAAAAGGAGGGTTAAGAGAGCCATTCTTTTTTTAATGGTACATAAAAATATGCATAATTTTAGGCTGATGAAAATGATTTGGAAAAGAGGGGAAATTGATGATGCAGGAGAAATAAGTAAAAATTTTAAGAACAAAGTCCCTGAGCAGGCAAGTGGGTGTAAAATGTAGGGGCTTGCCCTTGGAAGGTCTTGGAAACTGAACGGTTGTAATGTGGAGATGCATGAGTACAGATGTAAGGAGGTCAGTAGATTTAGTGATGAGAGGAGGACCTAGGACGAAGATGACAAAAACACCCAAAGCAGGCAGGTGTTTCTATTTTTTGTTACTTGGGGGTCAAGGGTATATAGTTTCAAATGAGCACTGAGTGGAAATACCACCAAGTGTCAGAAAAATTGATATTTCTCCCATGAAGCAAGATTTCCACACAGAGTTTCTCGTTATTGTTAGGAAGAGTTATGTACCCCCTGCCTTACAGGAGGTATAATCCCCTTGCAGATATGCTGGGTCAGCCAGTGTGAGACAGGTGCGGGAGCTGGGGGCTCAGTGACAGCAGGGACAGTGAGTGTCATCTGCCCTGGGTGCAGCAACGATAGAAAACTTAAAAACAATAATAAGACTCACTTGGTTTTCATTATAACCATGCACTGGCAATTCTAGATGTCAGTAACAAAATACTTCTCCCTCTTAAAAAAAAATCCTTTTTGGTTAAGTTCTAAACAATTATAAGAGTGACTTTTAATAATATATCTGAAAGCTTCAAATTAGCACATTTTTATTGCTTGTCCTTTAATAAACATTGTTTTTGATGTGGAAGTTCGTTTGGAAAGCTCCCAGTGATAGAATTTGTTCTCCTACATAGGGACTCAGTGCTGCTCATTTGGAGAAGTTTGTTAGGGCTTCATAATGTTTAGGAACAATTTTTTGTCTTCAGTTCCTAGGGCACTACACGTTCCTGGGTTTTAAAAAGTGCATTTAGAGTAACTGTTGATAAACAGGGGGATATAACTTGAATGACTTCAATCCTGTCATCCTATGCAACCCTTTGGATTTTTAAGTCCATATTGAAAAGGTAAAATGTGAATTGCGAAGTTTTTCACTGGGAGGCAAATTTTAGTTCATATATGAAATATTTTATTGTAATTGAATAATAGCTCTAAAATTCAATTTAATTCAGGGAACCTGGGTGTATCAGTTGGTTAAGTATCTGCCTTCAACTCAGGTCATGATCTCAGGGTCCTGGGATCAAGCATCAGGCTCTCTGACTCTCTGCTCATCAGGGAGTCTGCTTCTCCTCCTCTCCGCCTGTGCTCTCTCTCACTATCTCTGTCTCTCTCTCAAATAAATAAATAAATCTAAAATTCAATTTAACTCTTGAAAATTGTTTTAAAACTGAAGAACAAATACAAAATGCAATGTTACATCTGAGGTACAACTTAGTATTTTTCTATTTTTTTAGAGATGTTTCAGTTTTATTAAAATCTACTCCTTAGTTACTGCATAATTACTTACCTAACATTTATACATGATTTTTGACAGAAATTTCTATTTGCAATTCTTTTATTTTATTTTATTTGACAGAGAGAGAGAGAGAGAGATCACAAGTGGGCAGAGAGGCAGGCAGAGGGGGAGGGGGAAGCAGGCTCCCTGATGAGCAGAAAGCTCCATCTGGGGCTCGATCCCAGCACCCTGAAAGCATGACCTGAGCCGAAGGCAGAGGCTTAACCCACTGAGCCACCCAGGTGCCCCTAGTTTCATTTCTTGATTATTCCTGCAAATAATTTTGTCATAGGAAAGAGGGGGAGTTAAAAAAAGATCTACTCTGGGTGTCCTGTCTGCTAGATTTGCCACTAAGTGGAGCGTTTCCTTTAATAGGATAGAGATGTATGTTTTTATCATTATGGGGTGTGTTCCCATGGAAGACTGCAAATCAGGTTGCTCAAAGCACTTCAGATTTTTGGTGGAGAGAGCAGAATCCTTGTATTTGGAAAGCTAGTTGGTGGAGATTCACAGGCAGCATAGCTGTTTCAGTTTGTTACGGGGCATATTGTAATTAGCTTTATGTCTAGCACACTCGCAAAGGCCAAAGGCTACAACCGATGATCTTCAAAACCACGCAGATCTTTGTTTGATTCTAAGCCCCATCTCTTCCAGGCTGTGTCATTGTGAGCAAATTAATTTCCTTAAGCCTCAGTTTTCTCTCCTGTCAACATATACATAAGATAGCTATATCTCAGAGGACTGCAAAAATGGAATATTCTGTAAGTGGAAGCACTTAGCAGATGCTCAGTCCATAGGACAAGCCCCGTGAAACGTTTCCTTTTCCTTTATGTCTTTTTTTTTAAAATTTAAACATATAATGTAACCCCACCACCCTCTCCCAATCCCCCTCCCTCCCAACACCCTCAGTTTGTTTTATGACATTAAGAGTCTCTTTTGGTTTGTCTCCCTCCCAATCCCATCTTGTTTCATTTTTTCTTTTCCTACCCCCTTAACCCCCACCCCCGTTGCATCTCCACTTCCTCATATCAGGGAGATCATATGATAGCTGTCTTTCTCCGGTTGCCTTTTAAACACTCCGCTCAATTATGACCTCATTCTTTGCATAAATTATCGTTAGCTGGACACTTTCCTTGTATTCTGTGCTGATTTTTAAGCCCTAAGGAGGTTTTAAGTACATTTGCTAATCAGTTTCTTAATGTCTTTGTTCAAATTTCCACAAACTATTTATTGACCGACAAGGAGATGCAATAAACAGGAAGCATTGATTTTTACTGTATTCAACAGGCATATAGCTGTCAAGTGTAAATGGGATCTTTCAGCCACAAGATTGGAAGCCTGGGGAAGGCATAGGGAGTGCAGGGTGCAGGGGTGGGTGGTAAGTGGGGATTAAACAAAAGTCGATCCATTGTAACAATTTTATATCACTCTCATCTTAGGGAAGATTTGTATTGGTGGCCCTGAAGCCGAGAGCTCTGTATCCCATTACCAGCCAATGAGTCATTCAGTCTCCCACAGATCCAAATAAAGTTTTACAGAATACCCTATGGCACGCCTTTCAAAATATATGAATGCCATAAAATATATCTTTTATTTTACCATATGAACTGACTCTGTCCCTTTTTCACCATTTGGGATAGCAATCTCACCATGTGTTTTTGGCTCTTAGGTTATCATCAGATATATTGGAGTTCTCTGAGCTTTTCCATTCTTAGTCCCCATGGTATTTTCAGGAGTTTTATAACTTGGTTGTAAAAATTCACTCTAAACTAAAACTTGGCAAACAATATATTAATCTGGGAAGTTAATTTCTTTTATAAAGTCCAGAATCTGTTTAGCCCCTCTTTTGAGTTTTCAGAGACCTTGGAAAAATAAAGTGAGCAATTAAAGATTTTTGTATCCTAAAAAAAAAAAATGTAATTGTATTTTTTCCAAAATCCCCTCAACTCTATTTTTACAGGTGAACAGCTTATATTTTGGACTGAGTTCTGATATATTTTGAGTCAGATTTTTTTTTTTTTTGGGCACAGTGAAATAGAGTAATTAAAAAAGGAAATGGGCTGAGCCTACCCTTTACATCATTAGAATAATAAAATATATTTAGAGAGTGGAGCTTTTCTGAATTAACAATAAGGAATAATATGTTAGTATCATTGGATGTGCATGAACCTACAAATAAATCAGTAAGAAGTATCACTTAAATACATGATGTGCCCTCAGTCTTGTAAGAATTACTATGCGGTGCTAAAATTTCTGTTTGAAGTCTATGTTTTGGACTTTGGGAGTGACAGTGCCACCTGGCAGTGACAGCAAATGTAAATTAGACTTGTACATCCTCCCAGCAACAGTGATGCTGTCACCATGTCCTCCCTTTCAGCAGGAAAAAGCTCTGAGATGAGCTGTCCCAACAAGCTGATAGGCTAGGTGGACCCTGCACTCACCACTTTCTCACCACAAAGACAAGTGCAGGGACAAAAGACACTTAAGAAAGACAAAGGACGAAACAAAAGAACATTTAAAATGAGGACTTAAAATATGACTTAAAATGAGCTTTAAAATAACTCCAGGTATATTTTACTGAAGGAGTACAAGAGACTTCAACCATGGTCTCTAGAATTAGACAGACCTGATGGCTACTACTGGTCTTGGTCAAGGGGAAGCTCCTTTATCTTTGCAAGTTTCTCTTTGCTTATTCCTTAAAGTAGAAACAATAATAATGCATCCATCTTTGTGTTCTAGTAAGGCTTCAAATAGGAAAATATACATAATGCAATTCGCAGAATAATTAGCAAGCCATAACTAATACTAGTTTTTTGTTACTCTTAATACTGTTCATTTTTTTTTTTTGGTTGATTTTATGAAGTAGATTTCATTGTCATTACCATTTTACAAGATGAGAAATATTTAGTTTCAAAACTTCAAAGTGCAAGATCTCAGCTGGTGAATATGCTTTGCTTGGTCTCAAATCTAGGTTTCCTGACAATAAACCTAGTACATCTTTTCCTGGTAACCATACTGCATATTTGAGGAAAACTTTCTTACTCAAAAAGTTGGATAAGTAGTTGTTTCATAGAGAACATAAACATTTTTTATATTGATATTACTATATTGATGCACAGATACCAGTGTGTTTACCTGGGTAGAGTTTCAGGGCCCTAATTTTTTTTTATTAAAGTATATTAAGCATGTACTAAAATTATTTGTAATGGATTCAGATGTATCTGGTATAGTCTGTTATGTTAACAGCACCTGGAGTTCCCAGTGGATCATATGGTTTAGAGTGAAATAGTCATAACAGCTTAATAGTTTATTGATTTCTACATCCATGGGATTCATTGGTAATGTAGGTCTTGTTTCACCTACAATAATCATGAATGCTGCAAATACAGCTGGTTACATGTACAAAATGAAGTAGGGCAATACTTGAGGAGGAAGGAAAGTTGGGGAAAGTTTTTATTTTTAATATGAAGTTAATCTGGAGTTATTTAAAACAGAAGAATGAAGTAGGTGCCTGCATGGCTCAGTTGGTTAAGCATCTGCTTTCAGCTCAGGTCATGATCTCAGGATCCTGGGATGGAGCCCCATGTCAGGCTCAGTGCTAAATGGGGAGTCTGCTTCTCCCTCTCACTACCCTCCTTAAATAAATAAGTAAAATCTTAAAAAAAAAAAAAAAGAAGAAGAATGAAGCTGTGTTCATCAGATGAATGGTAGATGCAGCAGGATATAGTAGTATGACCAGATCCCCTTCAAGAATGATTGCACATTCTGGGAGTGCCTGAGTGGCTCAGTGGGTTAAGCCTCTGCCTTCGGCTCAGGTCATGATCTCAGGGTCCTGGGATCAAGCCCCGCATCAGGCTCTCCTCTTGGCAGGGAGCCTGCTCCACCCCACCCCCCCCACATCTGCCTCTCTGCCTACTTGTGATCTCTCTCTCTCTGTCTAATAAATAAATAAAAATCTTAAAAAAAAAAAAAGAATGATTACACATTCTGGAAAGGTCCAGTACCTCTTCTCTGGCTATGGAGGATTCCTCTCCCTGCAATGATTCTTAGATGAATGGAGCTTCTTTGTCCAACATTTTTTCCCCCATTCCTGGAAGTTGCCTCTGTCCAATGACTAGTTAATGTTGGGTCTTAAAGACTTGGCCCTTGCTTCTAATTTTTGATAATGTTGATGTACCATCCAGCTTCAGGGCTTCTGTAGAATTGGCTGAGGCCCCTGGTGCAAAAGCAGTATAGTTCAATTTCTCCCTTGCCTAGTCCCTCCTACTTCCTTACAAGTGATGTTTCACTGAGTGCTCCCAATAAACTTCCCAGATGCAGATCTCTATCTAAGGGTTTGTTTCCTGGGAATCCCAACCTAAGTTTGTAGGCATGCACAAAAGAGCTAAGAGGCTTATCAGAAACCCTGAGGAAAATTATCAGCTTTACAGTGACTGAGAAAGTGAGAGAGGAAGAGTCAGAGAAAAGGCAATGTGAATGGACGAATTTGAGTAGGGGTTATGGAGTGCCATATAGAGAGGCAGAAGGAACAACAAAACAAAACAAAACAAAACAGAGCAGATAAGATGGGTTAGAGAGGCTGAGCCTGTATCACCATAATATTTTGGTAGGTGATGGTCAGAGTTTAGTAGGACACTGAGATAAGTTTTTATAAAATAATCAATATATTCCTTGAGTGCCAACTGGTGAACCCAGAATTGGAGATCAGGAAGCTACAGGCCTGGACGTTAAGGATGGTCACACAAGTGGCTTTTACTGTGATGCCCAGATAGGCAGTGTGACCCATGTATGAGGTGCGGCAAAGAGAGGACCTCTCCCCTGTAGCAGCAAGGGCCAGATTGTGCTCACACCACCGTGATGGACTGATACACCAGGCACAGGCATGGGGTCAATCTTTCTACCAAATAAGGCAGAGTGAAAAGGAAGTTAGAAAGGGGCCAGAAAGAAAGAACAAAGGAAGGGTCCCAGCCTCAGACTAAATGAGGTAAGAGACCAAAAGAGGAGCCGAGGCACAGGGCAGGGAATCTAAGAACAGAAACTGGAGCATAATCAGGTCCAGTGTCTGGCAAAGACATTCAGCAAGAATGACTGGATTCTGAATCTGGGAGAGCTAGGCTAGAGGGATTTAATTCAGTCTATATGCTGATATCTCCCAAACCTCTATATTTAGTTAGCTCCAATCACTTTCTTATTAATCTCTAGACTCCTGTCTACATTGGACATTTTCATGTGAATGCTTTATCAGAAATTCATATTCAACATGTACAAAACACATTTTCTTGCCCAAACTTTACCATCCACTTCCTACCCTTGGTTAATTGCATTACTAACTCCCGGTTACACTATTTGTTCCTGTCAACATTATATAAATTGAACACAGTCAGCCTCCTGAAAAAGGTCTGGATGAGCAAATTTTGGATTCTAGTGTAGGACATAAAAGCAGAAGGAGATACAGGTGTTTTTACTTTGTTTTCAGTCCATCCCCAAGCTTTCTTGCTTTAGTTCTCAGTCCCACGACCATGACCTATTGTCATCGCAGTCTTCACATCAATGCAGAGTCTATGTCGGTGCCTCTTAGTATCTGGACTTGACCCTCAAACCCTTGGGACTATAGTAGTTGAGATCTCTGTGTCTTCAGCCCTCTGTTTTCATAAGTTCCATGAATTAGCTTTACTTTGACATATTTGATCACAAAAACTAAGGGGAAAGTGCTGGAGGAAAAATATGTTGTACTTTATTGAACCTCAAACTACTTAAAAATCATTTGATGCTCTCTTTGAATAGCACACTATTTAACTCAATAGAGTTAAAGAAAATGTAAGTAGTGGATCACTTGGCAGTTGTTTCCTTAGCTTTCATACTGGATGAGAGTCACCATTTATCCACGTTTCCCAATTGATTAAGTTGAAGGGCAGTGTTGATGGCAGAGAGACTCCTTAGCCTGTCACTCTGCCAGGAAGAACGTTGAGCACAACAAAAGCCAGAGTTCCCAATGGGCTAAACTTGAGAAGTGGCTCAAGGTTATCTTTTATTTATTCATTTATTTACTAAGTACCTATCAACTTCTCTGTGCCTTTGGTGACTCTAGTCTTCCAATTTTGAATCTTTTCTCCCACATCTTCTCAAGTACTCACTGATCCTGTGTTTCTTATTTCTCTACTGCCAACAAAACCTTCTCTCAGCTTTTTTTTCCACCCACACTAATTTGATAAACAACTAAGATCTTACCTTTCTGGGGCAACGTTACAATTAACTTTGCAATCTTGAAGTACAAAATGAATTCTGTATCAACCATTGTGTATCAACTCAGGACATCAGGGCCCTCCTAGTCTCCCTGAAATCATATTACCTAACTGATCTATACGGTAGGCGGGTCTTAAGCCTTCATGTCCAAGGAAACAGGCAAACCAGAAGTAGAGTACTACATAATGAAATGTGTTGGATGAGGCCAGCAAAGAATTTCTCACTGAGCAGGTGTAGAGTGGGGTAGCGTGATTTTTGGTTTTACAGAGCAGACGTTGGGGTTTTGGTGTGAAACTGGCTATGGAGTTCAGCTATGACCTTCAGCAAACTGTAAGCCTTAAGTTTTTATTTGTACAATGAGAATAATAACAGTACATGGCTTAGAGTTGTGAGGGTTCTATGATGTGCTCTACTCATAGCACTTAAAGGACAGTGCTGGAACACCATTATGCAAACATTTGTGATGATGATGGTGAGGGAGAAAAAAGGAAAAAATGAAGAAAGAATAGGAGAAATAATAAGAGAAAGGGAAGGGGAAGAACTTACATGTGATTTGCCCTGGAGTTCGTTCTATTTATGTTTATAAAGCAAGACTGGTTGCCATGTGCACTTCCAGGCTGTTTAGCACTGCTCAGTATTGCTACCTCTCTCCAGCCCACACTGGCATTTCTGGAGTGGCTGCAATGACCATAAACTGCCTCCCAGGGTCCATTCTTATCCCTGACTTTGCCTTGAAGCAAGGACGGAAACGTAGTAATTCCTTTTGTTTCCTGTCTTTTCCTTTTCTCCAAATTTTATGGAGGTTTAGCTAGCAAGACTTGAAATAAAGACTGGGTTCTGTAACTTCTTCTTAAACATAATTGTTCTCCCATTCTTTTATTTAAGGAGTATGTACTGAAAGTCCACATGTGCCAGGCACTGAGGGCTGAAGATTCAGTGGTTAGCATTAACATGTAAGCCTGCTAGTAGAGCTTAAAATCCAATGGAGGTTCACATGAAAAGACATTTAATATTATGAGTCATGACGGAAATGCAAGTTAAATATAATGACCAACAACTCTATACTTACTAGAATGGTAAAAAAAAATAATAAAGAACCATCATCATCACTGAAAATGCAAAGTGCTAGAGCAAGGGAACACTTGTTGAGAATGCGGAATAGTTGATGATGAGAATGCACAACAGTTTAGCCACTTCGGAAAACAGCACAGCAATTTCTTTTAAAGTTAAATGTATATTCACCTATGACCCACCACGTCCAACCCTAGTTTAAAAGCCCCCAGTATTCCCTGCATCCTGGTACACATGCTTTTTTTTTCTTTCCACATTGTATTTTCTTTCCACATTGTATCAGAGTTAATCTGTGTGCCCAATAGTTTATGGCAGAACTAATAGTGTGTGACTTCTAAGATTAGATAATAAAAGACTATGACTTCCGTCTTGGTCTTTGTCTCTTTGACCACTCTTTGGAGGACATTATCTGCCACAGAGATGTCCATAAGTACACTTAGTCTATGAAGAAGTCCACATGGTGAGGAACTAAGCATATGACTAATAACCAGTAAGGAACTGATACCTTCCAACATCCACACATTGGCTTCGAAAGTGGGTCCTCCTCCAGTCTAGCTGACTCTCTAGTATGACTACAGCCATACTGAGAGCTTGATTGATTCTCAGAAAACAGCCTGAGCCAGAACCACCCAACTAAACCGCTCCTGGATTCCTTACCTAGAGACAATGTGAAGCACAACTTCATGAACTGTTGCCAAAATGTTACTCCAAAGGAACACTTTAAAAATCATTGCCTTGGAATGCCATGACAGTGTATGCAGCTGCTTCAGAAGCCCTTCCAGTCCTTACACAGCATTTTACCTATATCAGAGTCAGAATAAAACCAAATGGGACCATAGCTCACACTTTCTTGCCGAGATGATCGGGATATTGCTATCCATCCTTATTGTCTCAGTCACTGCCATGTGACTTCTCTGGCAACCCATCATTAGCAAAATCACACCCCTATTCTACACTGATCCAACCACCTCAGTCTCTCCTCCTTCCTAAACCCTACTGTTCTGATCTGTGGGTCATCTGCTCTTTGTTCAATCCACCCTATCCTCAAACTTTTCCTAGGATTAGCTGTATTACTTGGCTCTAACTGAAGCTTGGCTGTCTCTTGAGGCCACTACTTCTCTGTAGCCTTCTTGGGACAAGTCTGGTTTTATCTCTCACGATCACGTAACTCTGGGACAGTGAGGCTGGTATTCCTCTTATTCTTTATTGCAGTTTTCAGACCATTATGACCTCCCTTTCTTCCTTCCTTCCCTCTCCCTCCTCTTTCTTTTTCTCCCCTCTCCATGTCTCTCTGTCTGTCTCTCACTTGCTGCATACACATTACTCCTCTTAGGTGCATGACATTTATACCATCCTCCCCCCAGATTCACTGCTTTCATCTATGGACTCCTATTCACTTCACTTGTCAAAGGCCTTAGTTCCCGGCTCAGCATAATTTCCTCTTCTCCCAATTCTGTGATTATTTTTGGTGACTTGAGCATCCATTTAGATAAACAGCCCAATACCCTTCGTTCTTTGATCAGCTCACATGTGGTCTCACCTCATCTACCCAGAGCCGCACTTGAAAGTATTCCACTTTTGAAATGTTGATTTAAAACACCCCACTCTCTGATGAACTTTTTATCTTTCCTATCATGTATTCAACTTCTCTCGAGGTTGTATTCTGTGGCAGCATTGAGACTTGTCTGAGCAAGCCGTTGTCATCTATCCTTTCCTTTTTATCCATCAGCCTCCACCTTGCTCTACTTCCCTCGTGGTCTGCCCAGTTTCCAGAGGCCATCACTATGGTTGCTCATGGGAAATGCCCTCAGAACACTTGCTATCTTGTTCCTCTGTCATTCTATTGATAAAACTCCAACACATAGAGTTATGTGTGAGAAGGTTAACTTTGCTGGAAAAAATATTACAGTGGAATGGAATGCTTTTAGTTTAATTTTATAATTTACTTTTCAGTCAATATTGAACAACTATTTATTCAGCACCTATTTTATTTACACCATCTATTATTTTAGACATCGGGAAACCAAAAGAAGCACCAAATGTAAAAATTCTGCCATCACAGAGCTAGCACATTAGTCATTGTTCTCTTTCTTCACTTCCAATGTCCTCACTGATCTCTACAATTGGAACTTTTACTTAATAATTTGTCTGGTCAGCGAGTCTCATGTTTTTAAATCCAGAGGACATTGCTTTGGCCTCCATGTTGTTACCATGAGGACTGTGTTTTTCCAGCTCTGATTTTCCTCCTCCTGCTGTTGCTTCTGTTTCTTCTTGCTTCTGTTGTTCACATTCTTCTGCCTCTCCTTTCACCCTACAACCCACTCCATCTCAGCCTTCTCTGTGATTTCTGCTTTATCTCCTACCATCCTCTCCATCTGCACTCTCTCAGTAGATGAACTTGTCGATTTTTCTGTATTTAAATGCCATCTCTATGGTGATGACTTCTAAATTTATATCTTTAGCCAGGACTGTTCTCCTGATATCCAGATTCTCATATGTTATTTAACATGTCTGGTTAGGTCATTCACAGATATCTCACACTTGACATGTCAGAATAGAACATCTTCCATTAAAGTCTGTGCCTTCTCTCTTTGCCAGTCATTCCTGTCTTAGAAGATTGTACTGTAGTTCACTTATGCAAGCCAGAAAACCATATCCATAACTCTGTAGATATGGCTCTGTCTGGTCCCCAGTCTATCCCTTTCCCCTTTCTCTTTAAAAATTCAACCATCCTATATTTTTTTTCCACTTCCTCAAACTCACAAATTGTTTCTGACTCAGGGACTTTTCCATATGACATTTCCTGTATTTGGAGTATTCTTGACTATTGGGATTCTTTCTCCTACTCAGAAATGCCTAGGGAGAAGATAGATTTCAGATTTAAAATGCTCCACAAGGCCTACATAATTCCTTTTTATCTCAAGTAGTATGAGTGTATGCAATTGCATTTATTGATTCTTATGCCATATGTGAATGGTTTTAATGGTCACTGTTGTCTCCTTCTAATCTTCGGTTGTGGTTACATGTGGACTGAACATACCCATTTGGACCTATGTTGGACAAACATCTAGTTAGATCTCTTCTAGTAAGTGGAGACAAGTTAGGTTTTTAGCAGTGTTTATAGTCTCCTCACTTAATACAGGCATAAGCTGGGGATCCCAAAGTGATGGAGGTTAGTTTTTAATACCATGGAATTAATATTAAACCAAGCTGGAGAATAAAAAGGGTGACATCTCTAAAACAGTTAAAATCCTTAAAATGCTTTTCCCAAGGACTCTGTGTTCCATATTGTATTCTTTCTGCAGGGAACATCATTGCTTTTTGACAATGCTGCTCTGTAATAATATGCAGTGCAACAATAAATTTCTTTAAGTGTGTGACTAAAGGCTGCCTGAAAGGCTTTGTAGTCATTCAACCCATCATTCTTCATAAACTTCCGCATTGCAATTCCATTTGCTTCTTGGTTATTTTGTACAGTTTCCCTTTAGTGAATGTCTGTTAACTTCTTTGCATCTGGATCCAGTTAGATCTTTATGTGAATCTAATTATCTGTCCCTACATGTGCTCAACAGAGACACACTTAATAAGAGTTTGAAGGTGGGTTTCCATGTTCAAATTACTTTGTCCTTTTATTAGACAATCCTCAATAACTTGAATTCCAGACTTAATCCCGACTCAGGCTTTTAGACATTGAGAAAACGTGGGCACCAGCAAGTACAGTAAATTTGTTCTTAGAAGTGGGCCAGATCAGGTACAAACAGGACTGATTTGATTCCTCTGTGATATAATTTCAGGGGTACAAGGCAGGATCTTTGTTCAAAAATGGTCTTTGCCTTGATGGTTTATTTTATTTTTTTAAAAAGATTTTATTTATTTATCTGACAGAGAGAGATCACAAGTAGGCAGCGAGGCAGGCAGAGAGAGAGGAGGAAGCAGGCTCCCCGCTGAGCAGAGAGCCCGATGCGGGACTCTATCCCAGGACCCTGAGATCATGACCTGAGCCGAAGACAGAGGCTCAACCCACTGAGCCACCCAGGCACCCCTGCCTTGATGGTTTAATCAGTTTTTGCTGCTTTACCACTACCTCTCCCCTCAAATCATAAAGGGTGGTGGATTTAAGCTATATCAGCTTAACCATATAGTTGCTGTGGATTTTTGCTAAGTTTTGACAGCCATGTTTCTATCTTCTCTCTTTTTATTAACGAAACTCAAATTTCCTTTTGGAGAATTGCTCCCTTTACCATCTTGTGCAAGGTAAGGGTAGAGGTCCATACTCACTTCCAGGGGTCGCACATGGGACTTATGTCTACCTATTTAACATTTCTTGTGTCTGTCTAGGGGTTGATTTAGTAATGAGGCCACATTCTGAGCTGTTCTAGTGAGAAAAAGTAAAGTCTTGAGTCTTGGGGAACAGCTACCAGAAAACAACATTGAATGTGAGAAGACATATGCTAAGATACTACAGCCACTCTCCCCACCCCAATCAGTGCTATGAGAGAATGCAGCCAACCCAAAGGAAGCAAAGGTTCAATAAGAAAGATAGAAACCATGTCTTGGTGCTATTATTTGAACGCCTGGATTGATCCACACCTAATGTTCCACTATCATTTTAATTTTTAAAATATGTGAATCAAAATATTCCCCTTATGTTTAAGAAGGTTTAGTTTGGGGGTGCCTGGGTGGCTCAGTGGGTTAAAGCCTCTGCTTTCGGCTCAGGTCGTGATCCCAGGGTCCTGGGATCGAGCCCCGCATCAGGCTCTCTGCTTTGGCAGGAAGCCTCCTTCCTCCTCTATCTCTGCCTGCCTCTCTGCCTACTTGTGATCTCTGTCTGTCAAATAAATAAATAATCTTAAAAAAAAAGTTTAGTTTGGGTTACTGTTGATTGCAACTGAAGGATTCTTAACTGACACATTGATTATTCACATTCTAATTTTCATTGTTGTTGTTGTTGTTGTTTTTAATTAAGATTTGACACTGGGGAATTGAAGGGAAAAGCAAGATAGTAATGGAAGTGTAAGCAAATGTGGAAATAAATCCAGTGATGAGATAAAGGGAGAGAATGGAAACCCCTGAAACTCAGATTTGAAACTTAAAGTCTAAGGCTTTTGATTTTGTGTTGGGATCCATTAGATATAATCTCGACTCCTCTAACTTCAGAGGAGTGCAACTATTTGGAAATGCAGAAGACACAAGAGAATAAACAACTAAGAGTGTTGCATAGTATATATTATAGATTGAACTGTGACCTCCCAAATTCATATGTTGAAGCCCTAACCCTCAGTATCTCAGAATGTGACTGTATTTGAAGATAGGACACTTAAAGCAGTAATTAATTTAAAATAAGTATGTTAGGTTGACCCTAATCAAATCTGACTAGTGTTCTTGTAAGAGAAGGAAATTTGTACATATAAAGAGATTCCAGGGGTATGCATGAACAAAGAAAAGACCATGTGAAGACAAAGTAAAGAGGTGGTCATCTATGAGCCAAGGGGAAGAATCTCAGAAGAAATTGAACATGCTGACACCTTGATCTTGAACTTCCAGACTTTAAAATGTTTAAGCACCCAGTCTCTGGTATTTTGTTGTGGCAGCCCTAGCAAACAAATATAGGATACATCTCATATTTATTGTTTGCTTCAGAAGTAGACTTTACATTCAAGAGTAAATGTAATTTTAGGGGTTGAGGGATGGCCAGTTACTTAAAAAGGTACATCTATTATGTGAAAGAATATGGAGTAATTGTGATAGAGTGGGCATTCCCAAATATAAGAGAAAATTCTGGAATGCATCACATTTACAGTCATTTGGGACTTAAGCCATTTACACATGAAACAAAACAAAACAAAACAGGCACAAATCAAGAAATGATAAATGAATAATACAAACATGGGTACTTTGCCGATGTTCAGGAAGTGGGGAGAAACATTGCAAAATCTTTGTTAGAGAGGTGCCATTTGGTTTGGGTCTCAATCAGGAGAGGTTTTAGTTAAGAGCTAAGCAAAGACATTCTGGGCAAGGAAATTTTTCACTAAAATAAGAAGGTACAAAAGACATTGGGGGAATAGGAATAAACCAGTAAGGCTAGAACAGAGGGTTTCTATAGAGAGTAGTAGAAAAATAAACCTAGGAAAGGAGTGTAGAGGTAGAATATAGATAATTTGTCAGATAAATTAATTTGGATTTTTTTTTCTTGAAGACAGAAAATGGGAAGCCATTGATGGTTCTTCAGCAAGGAAGTGCTGATAAGACATCTGTTTGTTGAAAACTCTCTTTTGACATCCCAGAGAAGGGTGTTAAAAGGAGTTCAAGGTGAGAGACTGGAGGCAGGGGATAAGCAGTATTGGCTGTGGTCTTGTAGGAGATTGGGGTGGATGAAAGTTCTCCTTAACTCTCACCTAGACGAATGTGCCCAAGTGTAAGTTTTAGTTTGATTTGCCTCAGGCAATGTGAACAGCATATTAACCCTTTCTAAACATTTTCTAATTCTCTTTTAAATGCTAAGTAAGTCCTTGTTCAGCTAACATGTACATGAGTCTTGGCAAATCCTAATAATAATATACTTTCTTGAAATAAGATCTTTATATTCTTCTGTTACTAATTCCCCCTGGTGCCCTTGCATAAAATGCATGAAATCTCCTCATTATTGCTTAAATGCCCTTGCCAATATAAAACTATTTATTTCATTGTGGGAATTTTCCTTCAAACACCTGTTCTTTTTTTTTTTTAATCTGCAAATTCTCTTCAGTTCAAGGTTATCCTTTCTTTTCTTTTCTTCTTCTTCTTCTTCTTCTTTTTTTTTTTTTTGTTACAAGTATTCAACCCACTGAATCAGTTTTCTCAGAGTCCACTGAGGAATGTTCTGATCTGCTTTCTCTTTCCAGATGTGGTTTAATTGTTTAACATAAAGACATATGCTGAGATTTAGGAAGAACTCCCTCTAGAACTCAGTATTATCATTATGTGCCAATTTAAAGTCATCAATGATCAACCAGAGATCTTTTCTGCCCTTCAATTAAAACATACTAGATGGGCAGGATATGGCAAACCAGATGCAATAATTAAGAAAATAGTTTAAGTGTTCATGTTGCACATTGCTGTTTGCTACAGCATGACCGTTAAACACAAAGTAAAGCCAAGAAGGGTTGTATGGCCTCATAAAAATTCCATTTGGCTTGGAAATACAGTACCATTTTACATTAATGTTAAACACTCCAAGAGATAATTACACAGTCATGAGTCAACTGTGTCAAATAATTAAATACAGGAAATGGATCAATGAAAAAAAGTCCCCCTCCTTGACTTTGACCCTTTCCAAACAAATTAAAGAAAAAAATATTCACAACCTGTATAAAAGAGCTCTTTTTGGAAGCCTGATCCCTTGGGAATTGCAGGTGGCAACAGGGCGAAGATATTCATTAGCATTACATTCTGTATACACAGGAAACCATTGCCTCTGCAGCTCCAAGATTTTGCAACAAGATCAGTTATCTAGGAAGTGTAATTATTTGGCAAATCCATTAAGTGATATCAAAGAGTTGCAAGCATTTATTAAGTTGTATGGTGAGATAAGTTATTACTTTTTAGTCAGGTGATTAAGGTAAGTTATTCCATAAAAATCTAATGGAAGACTTTCTGATTATACAGTATATAATAGTATAAATCTCCAGCTAATTATTTCTGATGATAATCATATTGCCAAATATTCTAATTTTGAGTATTTATCATAAAAATATTTATTATTTCACTTTGAAGATTTCCTTCTTTTCCTCTTTCCGCACCTCCATTTCTTTTTTCCTCTGAAGAAAAAAGATGTCTTTATGCAATCTAGTTTGTTAATGATAAACTACTCTGCTTTAGAGTGGATTGTGGAAGTTTAAACACATTTTTGATATTCTTCTTATGAGGGACAGAGGTATCTAACTTCTCTTTGATAGCAGGTAGTTAAGCCCATTAAAATCTCTTTTCTTTGGGGTTTTTAAAGGTCCCTGAAATGAGAGTAGTTCAGAATTCCCTTGTCTCCAATTAAGTTGTTGAGGAAAAAGGTAACCAGGGTCCTTCTAAGAGCCTGATGTTCAGGGCAAGAACTAGCTGTTAACTTAATGAACCAATCAAAGGAATTTATAAAAAGGTGGCAGGCATGGGGGAACCAGAAAAGCAACTGAAAAGGGAATTAATCAGTTACTTGAAAATCAAAAAAGTGAATTAAATCAAATCTACTGAACTTCTAAGATGTGATAATTTCATTTGAGTTGAATCTGACCTTAGTTTTTGAGGATTTTATAATAAAGAATTATGTACTCAGCTCCTGTTGGCTTTCTACCAGGGAATTAAATCCCAAACCTTAAGGGTTAGAAAAGTCCTTTCACCTCAATTATGTGTGATTCATACATTAATATTTGTACTGTCTGTGGACTTCCATTGTTTTCTTTTATAGAAGGAACATTTTAATCTAGATCAGCAACTCAACCATGTTAATGAGCCACTTGGAGGAGATCCCAGAATCCTGCAGGATGAAGAGACACTCCTATTAGGAACTTTCCAAGTTAGGGTAATAGCTAATTTGAACCAGTGATGAGTTATACATAATGTACAGTCTCATTCTTTTAATACAGTTCCATAGAAGCCAACTGGACTATATGCAGAGAGTGTGGATTTTCCTAATGCATTGTGATAGCTTCTGGCAAAGATTATAAATTTATAGCATGACACCACAGCTGAGGTCAGTGGGTATTAAGTATTATCATGAAAAGGCCATCTTGTTGGAGGATAAAACAAGATTCCCTTCTATTCTTTAGTTCAGTTTATTGCCCTTCATAGTAGACATATGGTTACCCAGTCATCCTTCCATAATTATTCTGCTTGGCCTGATGGCTGGAATGAGACCGACACCCTCAGCCCATTCTCCAGGGGTGGGCACATGACGAAAGTCAGGCCAATCAGAATCTTGCTAGGGCTTCTCTGAGCACTTCGTAACACATGCATACTATTTTTCCGTGAACTTGAGCTGTGAGAATGCTGTGCCCATCTTGTTACTACATAAAGAGAGCCATTTGGGGAAAGGAGTCCAGCAGAATGATGTAAGCAAAAAGAAGATGAACAGGAAACAAGAGCCTGATGACACTGAACTCTAGAATTGTGTTTGAATCCAGCTCATCATTTCAACTTTCTAGTCTTTACAGCTAATGATTTTCCTTCTTTGGTTAGGTTTTTGAAGTATGGATCCTAAGAATTCTAAACCAATTTTCAAACAAGGAGCATTAATAATAGTGTTTGAGACAGGGTTCTTTCTTTCTAGCATTAAAGGATAAAAAATGACCTCAGACTATTTCCAAGGTTTCCAGTGAGGGCTAAATGCTAGTATGATGACAGATTCAGATTGGAGATCATTCTAGAACATGTATCTCCTATAGCTGCCTGAGAAACTCCCCAGAGATTCTGGTTAAGTATACCTGGAGTAGGGCCAGCTCAGCTCATTTCTAATGAGCTCCCCAGATCTAGACAATGGCAGTGATAATTGATAGACTGAGAAAGAATAATTATATCATACATTATATTTACTATAAAGAAGAGACTGTGTGACCAGTACAAGGCCCTTTAAAACACAAGATGATGGAATTAATGCCATGGTAGAGGGTTTTCCTGAACTATCTCCCCACTGTTTCATTAGGTTAATAGTGTACAGAGTTTGAAATGAGTTTAGAATCTTTTCATCCTAACTTCTATGTGGTGCATTAATTTACCCCATTATATCCCTATTAAGATATAATTTAACTTTTGCTTGAACACCTCTATCAATATTTATTATCTCCAAAGATATCTCATTCCACTTGGGGAATATTTTATTAGAAGGTTTGCCCTCACGTTGAATAGATTTTTACTGCTGTTTAACTTTAACCTATTATACCAACCTAAAGATTTACAGAATAAGTCAACTCTCTCTTTCATATGATACATGCTTAAGTATTTGAGGATATCTAACAGGGCTTGACAGCTGTTTTTCCTTTTGGGTATTTTTTTGTTGTTGTTGTTAGTTCTTTCAACCTTGACACTTATGCTGTAGCTTTCCCATATGTTTTTATCCTGGTGGCTGTTTTCTGAATGTGCTTCAATTTCTTAGTTCTTCTCAAGAAGTATGCTTAGAAACAAAGAGTACTCTTGAGATGCAATCTTAAAGCAGAGAAAGAAATTCCAGTATCTTCCCTGATTCTGGACATTAGACTTCAATTTATGCAATTTAAGATAACTTATTAACATGTTTTGGCCGCTTCATGACAGACTTAATTTGTTTTGAATTTGTACTTAACCAAGGCTAATTGCTGAAGCACTGTTGGATCCTTCACTCTGGTTGTCCCTTTAAGAAATTTTTGATACAATTAGGCTTACTAGGCTTGTCAGTGTCTCCTTAAATAGCACACAGTATTACTAGACACCATTTGAAGTTTTATAAGTCACTGGTCACGAAATGAGTGGACATACAACTTATCATCCAAATTGCAGTTCTTTTTTAGTGTGTAAGAGTAATTATTAATAATTACTCTGCTGAAAATAGGATCTGACCCAGCCAAACTAGGATTATGTTTCCCCTAACTGTAGGGGAATTAGAACTAATATTTACACATGCTTTAATCTAAAGGAGAATGATCAAATGTAGCTGTTTGAAACTTTTGTTAACTATTACTAAAAATCTCAATGGTATGACTTTATTTACTCGTCAGTGATTTTAGCAGAACTGTATTAGAATGTTCATTTCAATTATGCTCCTTTACTGTGGGTGAGGTTAAAGGATGCTTTCTTTGACCCAGATTTCCATGTTGGCTAACCTTCTTTCCTTCAGAGCAATATATGCTCTAAGCCAGAATCTCCAGTTTCTAGCAAGCTTTTCCAGACATCCCTTTTCCTTCCCTTGGTGGCCTAGCACCCCCCTCCCATTATCTCATGGAGTGTTGTTTCCTCCCCTGTGAAATAGTCTGGCCAGTTGAGGTCACTGGGCAAACATTTAATTAGCAATCATTGGCTGAATGCTGTGTGTCTGGGCTCCACCCATGGTCTCCAAGCTAAAGATCTGAAGAATTCCAAATCCTCCTAAAATCCCCTTTGGGTGTAACAAGGAAGAGCCTGTAGACCGAAAGCCAACTTGTCCTCACCTCAACTCAAAGCTCATCATCCACTTGGGAAAAGGCAGTTTTAAAACAAAACAAACAAAAAGCACAATCCAACTCTTTCTCCAAATAAACTTTGTAAAGTATCAAATTAAAAAAAAAAAAAACAACCCAAAACCTTTTGTGCTTTTCTTTGCTTTTTACCCTTCCTCTCTGGATGCTGCATATGGGCTGTTTCCTGCCTTGTAGTCAGAGCCAGACCTTAAGCTTGTGTGAAACTTCAGAGGTTGAAAAGACTCATGCTTTTGGGTGGAGCTGAGAGTTAGGAAGGGAAGTGGAGAGTAGGCGTGCTTTGAAGTCAGATTCCTGTCTTCCCGATTCTGGTCGGTGTTTTAAAGCAGTGTCTTAGTAATTGTAAATATCTGAAAACTTGTTTATAGGAAGTAAGCTAGATTTGTGGGTCACTTTCAAATTAGAATTCATAAAAATGTAACATAAAAATGTAATTTATTCCACACCATGGAAGGGAATATCCTGTTTCTGTTTCTCTTCTTTGGCGCTCCAAAGACATCAAGGAAAGCACATGATCTATACATAATCTTCTCAAATCCTATTTCTGAGACTATGGAGTTGCATACCACAAAATAATGTAAAGTTTTAACATTAATTCTTTCATTTTAAAAGCCATAGGCTTCTTATTGGAGAATCTGAGTAACAGGAAGATAACCTCAAAATATTTACTTGTTGTTTGATTTATTTTAAGTGCACCAAATACTTAAGAGCTCCTAAAGTCATGTATAAAGTACAAATGATGCAGTAAAACTGAGGCCAGAAGTCTGTCTACTCTGCGTGAAGCCAGCCCCAAGAGATTTAATCTTATCTACATTTCTCCTAAAGTGAACACACTGGAACTAAATCTGAGTTTTCAGGAAGTCATCAAAGAAAAAAAAAAAAAAAAAAGCAAAAATCAGAGCAATACAGTCAGCATGGTAACACTGCCTCTCTGGCTCCCACCCATCTCAGGTCATGCTTTCCTGAATGCTTTGTTGTCAGGAAAGCTCTTGCTGTATCTGTTGCATCATCCACAGATGCCTCCTTTGACATAAGCAAGGCCAGATGCCCTTCACCACCAACACAGGTGATGCCATTATTCCATCACTGACCAAGCAATTCCTAAGAGATGTATTTTACAGAAGAAACTAAATGGATTTTTTAGATTCTAAACATGGGCTGTCTTTGATGGTTAGAAAATAGCCAAGAAATGCCCCATATCTCACTTGAGAAAGCTACTGGCTTAGTAGGGCCCACAGAGCCTCAAGTTTAAAACATTAACAGGATGGGGTAAACAGAGACTTAATATGCTAACTCTTCATATTCAACACCTCTCCATCTCTATATACAAGGGGAATATGCATAGATTTGAAAAATGTCTGGCTACTTTTGGACAGATTCTATGAAGCACTTCATGACTCAACTAGATTTTAAGGAGTCCACACCTCCTGGAAAATAATGTGTTTTCTCAATTAGACCACTTGAGCCCTGTGAGTGAGGAATTTAAGCATAGCTGAGTATTAAAATACATTTTAGATTCTCAATTTTGGCAGTATTCTCCATTTCTTTTTTACTATTCAGTGATCGTGGGAGTATAGTCGGTATAGAAAAAAAATTAACCATTCTGGAACATAGAAGACTGAATAATTAACAGAAAAATACAAAACACATTTTCAACTCTTTTGCTTCTATTTTTTTAACTTTTAGGAAGCTCATCTGCTCATTTGCTACTTTTCTAAAGAAAAGGACATGGGATTTAGTATGTAGTGCAAGTATTTGCAAATAAAAAGAACAATTTTATCTATTCAGAGTTGTGATTATTAGCTAAGATAGTAGATATGAAGGCATTTTGTAAACATTAAGAAATACATTGTTAATATCTATTATTTCATTCACCAAACACCTATTTAATACATATTATATTACAGGCCTAATATTCAATGTGATGTGCCAGGGTCGCGAGACCCCCCGATGAGACCACCACGGAGACACGGAGCCAACTGCAAGCGTAAGGTTTCTTTATTGAGAGCGTGCCCGGGCATGGACCCCTGTCCAACACACTGACATAGCGGGTGGAGGAAGTAGGGTGCCCAGTCCTCTTTGAGCATTGCTTATAAAGACAAAAACCACAAAAGTCACATGTATAGGTGACCTTTTACAGGATTGGTGTTGGTGTTGCTTAAGCTGTGCTGTCTATCGGAGACTGGCTGCTTTGTCTAGGGGATTTTTGCCAGCTGTTTACTCAATGGGTACAGTTGCTGACTTGCACTTTTAATTAGTCACCAGGTTCAGGGGATTTCCAAACCGGTTCCTTGATGGATTACCAAATCTAGTTTCTTAGGGGATTGCATAAAATGGCTCCCTTTACCCAAGATGACGTTATTTTGGCTCTTCATTTCCCCCCCATGTCTGGTGACTAGTTCAATCATGAACTTTTATTGAGTCGCGTGTTGGGAGTTCGTAGTCTTCACCGTTTTCAGTTAAGGGTAGGTAGTAAGTATGAGCGTGCTGGACCATCAGCTGGATGGTACTCAGTCTTTCCTTCATGAATTGGACTAAGCGGTTTAAAATACATGGTCCAAAGGTTAGTAATAGCATCAAGATGATCAGGGGTCCTAATAAGGTCGATATTAGTGTGGTGAGCCAAGGTGAGCTATTAAACCAGGATTCGAACCAGCCTTGTTGTGCTTCCCATTCCTTCTTTCGTTTTGCAAGGCCTTCTCTAACTTTGGCCATGGAATCTTTAACTACTCCTGAGTGGTCTGCATGAAAACAGCATTCTTCTCCTAGGGCAGCATATAGACCTCCTTGCTGGAGGAATAAGAGGTCAAGGCCTCTTCTGTTTTGAAGCACTACTTCGGACAGGGAGGTGAGGGACTTTTCTAAATGGCTGATGGAGTTTTCTATTCTTTCAAGGTCCTCATCTATAGCCGCCCTTAGGGAAGTTATTCCTGTCCGTTGGGTAGTTAGGGCAGCTATGCCTGTTCCAGCTCCCGCAGCGCCTAAGCCAAATAGGGTTGCGACCATTAGAGCAGTAAAGAGTTCTCTTTTGGCTTTTAGGTGGCTATCTGAGCCCCAGTGAGAGTACATGCTTTCCTCAGGGTGATATAGAATATGGGGCATAATGGTGACCAAAATGCAAAATTCTTTGGAAGCATCAAAGACCGCTACTGAGAGGCAAGGGGTTAGGCCAGTTTTGGAACATATAAGGTGTGGATTGGTCTCTATGCGGGCACAGGAGGTTTTTTTTTTTGTTAGTGGGCACTGTCCCTAGGCAGAGTCCTTGGCCCTGTACAGACTGCAGGGTCAGGCCGACTTTACAGTCCTGCCAGGGACAATGGGAGGGGTCAGACTCTGAAGAGGTGTTATAGGTGCTGTTGAGACCTATAGCCTCATAAAAAGGGGGTCTAACATTATATTGAGGACTTTATATGTCGTAGTCCTCCTTGTCGGAGAAAGGATCTGCCGGGTGGACATGGGTGTAATGGATCCATGTCCTCATGCCGTCCACCTTTAGGGCGGTCGGCATGGTCATTATGATGACGAATGGTCCCTTCCATCGAGGCTCCAGGGTCCCATGGCGATGGCGATGGACAAAGACCTAGTCCCCGGGTTGGAACCTGTGGGGTTCGGGAAGGGGACCAGACTCATATAAGGCTTGAAGTTTGGGCCAGACATGTTTGTGGGCTTTCTGAAGCCTCTGGAGGGACTTGAGAACATCCTGGTCATCTATTTCAGCTAAAAGCTTGAACTGAAGATTAGGAACAATAGGAGGCGGGGTCCTGAATATGATTTCAAAGGGGGTTAAGCCCATCTGATAAGGTGAATTTCGCACCCTATATAAGGCAAAGGGGAGGAGAGACACCCAATCCGTGCCAGTCTCTAAGGCTAATTTGGTTAAGGTCTCTTTTAGAGTTCTGTTCATTCTTTCTACTTGTCTTGAACTTTGGGGTCTGTATGCACATTGTAATTTCCAATCAATCCCCAATACAGTGGCTAATCCCTGACTTACCTGGGAGATGAAAGCTGGGCCATTATCTGACCCTATCATTACTGGAAACCTGTACCTCGGCATTATTTCCTCTAATAGTACTTTAGCCATGGCGTGAGTGGTTTCGTGCCTGGTGGGGAACGCCTCTGTCCATCCTGAGAAAGTATCTATAAAAACTAATAGATATTTGTAGCCATATTTTCCAGGTTTGATTTCAGTGAAGTCAATTTCCCAATACGCACCTGGCTTTTTCCCCCGCAGTCTGGATCCAGGATTTTTGGCATTGGGGCAGGCATTTGTCATCTGACAGGCCTGACAATTATTAACCAGGTGTTCAATGGCTTGGTTTCCACCTTGTATTTTTACCCTTGCATGTCTTAGTAAGTCCTGCATCCGACGGATGCCCAGGTGGGAGGTTCAGTGGATTTTGGTAAGAATTTTGAGACCAAGCTGTTTGGGTAATATTATTTTTCGCCACCATCCTTCTAAATATTGAGTCATAGGCAGAGTTTTAATCCAAGTAATGTCCTCAGAGTAGTGGGGATTCTCTGGCAGGGTTAAGAAGCAAGGCCTGATAATGAGTCATTCGTGTATTGTTTAAGCAGCTGTCCGGTGGTTGCTTTAAGACTCCTTCTAGGGCATGGGGGGTGGCTATGATGAGGTTTTGCCCTAGGGTCAGCTTATCTGCATCCTTAACCAACAAAGCCACGGCCTCAATAATTCGGAGGCAAGATGGCCATCCTGTAGCTACAGGGTCCAGTTTTTTTTTTTTTTTTTGGACAGGTAGGCCACAGGTTTCTTCCATGGGCCTAATGTCTGGGTGAGGACACCTTTGGCTATTCCTTTATTTTCATCCACATATAGGTGGAAGGGTTTAGTTATGTCTGGCAACCTGAGGGCTGGGGCTTCTAAGAGTCTCCTTTTTAGGATGTCAAAGGCCTGCTGCTCATTTTATGTCCAGACAAAGTCCTGTTTCTCCTTGGTAGCCTCATACAAGGGCTTAGCCAACTCAGCAAACCCAGGAATCCAGAGGCGGCAGAATCCAGCAGTGCCCAGAAAGTCTCTAACCTGTCTCGCAGAGGTAGGTGTGGGAATTTTTAACACAGTCTCCTTCCGGGTGTCTGATAGCCACCTTTTGCCCCCTTCTAAAATGTACCCCAGGTACATTACCCACTGCTGGCAGATCTGGGCCTTTTTGGCAGAGGCTCAGTGTCCTAGGTCGCTGATTGTCTGTAGCAAGTGACCCTTGGCTCTGGAGCAAGTTTTCTGATCGGATGCGGCCAGGACTTTTGCCAGGTCTCGGCTATGTTTTTCCTTTTGGGCTTCTAAGACACACGCTAAGGACTTATCCTGTCTTTTATCCTTTTTGAGTTCCTTTTCTTTGCCGTATTGTAGTCCCAGTTTGGCCATGTGGTGGGGAAGCTCCCATCTATGATAGCCGGGTCAGTGGTGGGGACTCCTATGGGTCCCGGGACTAGTTTGTGGGCTTCTGACAATGCGGTCCCTCTCTTCCGTAGTGAAGAGGATCTGGAGTAGCTGTTTGCAATCATCCCAAGTGGGCTGATGAGTAAAAAGGACAGTTTCTAGAAGATTAGTCAGATCACGTGGATTTTCAGAGAAGGGGGCATTTTGGGCTCTCCAGTTATAGAGGTCACTAGTGGCGAAGGGCCAGTAGTGATAGGGTTGGTTACTGGCCTCGTCCGGTGGGCCTGCAGGTCTTAGGAGGAGGGCCACTGAGCTGGAGACCGCAGGGTTTTGGGGTTGGGAAGTTACTCCCCATCTGCTCCCGGTGCCTTGCACCGGGCCAGCCGGCTCGGCTTCTTCCGCCCCTGTGCCTGTGGCAGCGGCAACTGGGGCCCCTAGGACTTCTTGAGGAGGGGCATACGGGGGCAGAAACAGGTCCTCCTTGGGAGTTCCGCCCTGGAAGATGGGTGGCGATTTTGGGTTTTGGGGGCGTCTAGCCTTGGCTGCCAAGATCTTAGCCTGAACGGGTAAGAAGGGGGCCACCCATGGAGGGGAGAGTTTTCGATCAGCCATCGCCAGGTAACAATATATGGTATTTGGTTGGAGTGGCCACTCCTGGGGTGGAAGACAATGTCTTCCACTGCCTTGATCAGGCCACCATCAAAGGTTCCCTGAGCTGGCCATCCGACGTTGAAGGTCGGCCATTCGGACCTGCAAAAGGTGTTAAATTTGTTTCTACTGATTTCCACACTCCGGTTGTGGGAAGCCGCTTTCATGTTGCTCCAATGAGCCAGGCAGAAATCTAGAGGGGAGGAAGGAACCTGTCCCATGGTTACAGTCCACATCAGTTCAGTCACACTAAGGACAATCAATAGACAGACAATAGACAAAACGACCAGAGGGGCCCAACAAGGATGTGTTTTCAGAAACAGAGAAAGAGGTCTTTGGTCAGATATAGACCCTCTCCTGGTTCCCGGAGAGGAGGTACCAAAGATTGTACGGACTGAGGGCTCAAAGCCCTCCAGACGGGGGGTCCACCCGCTGCACCTCCCTTTCAGACGGGCCTCTGGGCCATCTCCCAGGGTCCCACAGTTTGGTCCTTGTGGCGCATCCGACAGGACCATATGAACTGTTACAGATTACAGAACTCAGAGTACAGCTGCAAAGTACAAAACTGAAAGTAACACGCAAAGACAGAAGCAAGACAGACAACGAGTGCACTCACCACCAGCTGGGAAGAAACCTTCGGGTCATATGGAGTCCGGGGGGGGGGGTCTCAAGAGGATCCCGGACGAGCCCCCAAATGATGTGCCAGGGTCTCGAGACCCCCCGATGAGACCACCACGGAGACACAGAGCCAACTGCAAGCATAAGGTTTCTTTATTGAGAGCGTGCCCGGGCACGGACCCCCGTCCAACACACCAACACAGCAGGTGGAGGAAGCAGGGTGCCCAGTCCTCTTTGAGCATTGCTTATAAAGACAAAAACCACAAAAGTCACATGTATAGGTGACCTTTTACAGGATTGGTGTTGGTGTTGCTTAAGCTGTGCTGTCTATCGGAGACTGGCTACTTCGTCTAGGGGATTTTTGCCAGCTGTTTACTCAATGGGTGCAGTTGCTGACTTGCACTTTTAATTAGTCACCAGGTTCAGGGGATTTCCAAACCGGTTCCTTGATGGATTACCAAATCCGGTTTCTTAGGGGATTGCATAAAATGGCTCCCTTTACCCAAGATGATGTAACTTTGGCTCTTCAAATGCTGCCTATAAAAATATGAGCAATGCAGTTTTGCCATGAAGAAGCTTACATCCTATCAAGGGAGATGTGTCCTCATTGTCATCAGTGTTATTGACTCTGTGCTTACTGGGAATCAGGCTCAGTTCCCAGCTGAAAGAAAAAGTGGTAAGTAAACCAAAGTCCCTGCCCTCTTCAGATTTAGAAATACAGTAAATAAGGAAATAAATAAATATACATTATTAGATATACATTATTAGATAGTGATAAAAATTATGAAGAAAATAATGCAGGAAAATGGTACAATGTAATTTGTGAATATTTTTGAAGAGAAGGGCTCCTTAAAGAGATAATACATGAGTTGGGACAAGAATGATTTTGAAGACACCATGCAAAGATCTGGGAAAATGGTAAAACAAGTAAATGGCCTCCGAGGTAAGAGGGAAACCAAAGAGTGTGCTGAATTGGAAACTAAGAGAAGAAAGAAGAGGTTGACTCTTAAATGGTACTGACAGGCTGATTAAAATTAGGAGTGAGAATTGAGCTCTACCTGGGTAAAATGGAGGTCATTGGTGGCCTTGTAAGCATGGCTTAGACAAATTTCTGGGGAAAAACTTGATTGTAGTAAGTTAAAGAAAAGTAAGGTGTAAGGAGGTGAGCCACCAAATACAGAGACATTCCAGAAACTGTGCTTAAAATAAGGGAAGTAGAGAAACAGTACATTACCTACTGAGATATAGAATCAATCTAAAGTTTTTGAAGATTCTAGTCAGTGGTTCTTACAAACTTTTTGGTTTTAGAATGTCTTTAAATATAATACTATGTATTATATAATTATTGATATATTCTGTATTAGAATTTCAAATGTAGAAATATTTAACATATTTATTAATTCAAAAATAACAATAAGCTAGCATATGTTAACATAACACATTTTTAATTAAAAATATATTTTCCAAGGCAAAAAAATTAGGCAATTTTTTTTCACAATTTTACGAATCCATTTAATGTTTGGCATAACAGAAAAAAGATGGATTCTCCTATCTGCCTCTGCATTCGATTTATTGTAATATATTCTTTTGGTTAAGTATATGAAGAAAATCAGGACTCATACAGATATGCATTTTAATAGGCTTTTCTAGGCATTCTTAGAAACTGAGAGTGAAAAATGCAAATAATGTCTTTGTATCTTTATGAAAATAATTTTGACCTCATGGACACCCAGGGTTGGAACTCTCAGGGGTAACAAGGTCACACTTAGAGAACCACTGAATGCATTTTATATCCAGTGGCACCTGAGACTTGTTTTGTATGAAATATTGTTAGGGTAACAAAAAAGTGAAAACAACAACAGTGGCGGAGAGCTTGTGAAAAGTTGAAATTCTTTTTCTTCCAAAAACAGACTAACTACGTTATTATATAGAGTCTCGGAGGGTATAGCGGCTATGAGATTTGCTGTCTGGCAATCTCCCCAGGTGCTAACTAAAAATGCTATAACTTAGGTGGTGACTGTTCTCCATGTCTTGCCCCTAGCTTTATTAGGATATAAATGACAAATATAGATTATATATATTTAAGGCATACAACTTGATGTTTTGATATACCTATACATTGTGAAATGATCACCACAATCAAACTAGTCAACAAATGCCTCACTTCACATAGTTACCTTTTTGTGTGCGTGGTAAAAATACTTAAGCTCATACTGTTAGCCAATTTCAAGTATACAATAGAATATTGTTCACTATAGTCACTATAGGTGATGGCTGTTCTAAAAAGGGTATTTCTGATGACTAGTGCTTTCCTATGATTAGCAATAGATTTTAGAAATTGTTATTTGTCCTTTTCTTTCAGCTATGAATTATTTTGGGATGATAGTTGGATATGTGCTAAAATGCATTAATTTTAATATGTTTATTTTTCATGTCATAATTTTAGAGATGGAAGAGACCTCATGAGTTGTGCAGTCCATCACTCTGGCATAATATCATGGTTCTTTCTAGAAAAGCTTTGTCTGGCTCAGTTTTATTTATTATTTATTTTTTAAAAGATTTTTTATTTATTAATTTGAGAGACAGAGATCACAAGTAGGCAGAGAGGCAGAGAGAGAGAGGAGGAAGCAGGCTCCCCACTGAGCAGAGAGCCCAATGTGGGGCTCGATCCAGGATCATGACTGGAGCTGAAGGCAGAGGCTTTAACTCACTGAGCCACCCAGGTGCCCTATTTTTTATTTTTTTATTTAAAGATTTTATTTATTTATTTTACAGAGAGGTAGAGAAAGAGCACAAATAAGCAGGGTGGCAGGCAGAGGGAGAGAGAAAAGCAGGCTCTCTGCTGAGCAGGGAGTCCGATGAGGGGTTCAATCTCAGGACCCTGAAATCATGACCTGAGCAGAAGCCATGTCTGGCTCAGTTTTAAATGGGAAAGGCAATTACATTCCTCTTAGTTCCCTCGGGAGACTATTCTATTTACTGAAAGATCTCCGTTTTGAAATGATGCCCAACATCGAACCCGTGTTGGCTGAATTCTATTAATCCTAGAGTGGATAAAACCCATGTGGTACTCCCTACTGGAGAGTGTACTCCACATTACTAATATGGTACATGTTCTTCTAGCATGCCAACAATCCATGGTCCATGAACTGTGCAACCCAACTGGTTATTGAGTGTACACTGGCTTGTAAATTCTCTCCTGTTTAATCATCTAATAGAGAATTTATTATATAATTGTAACATTTCTGTGAGGACATTCATTAAAAGGTCATTAGAAATTATCACATGCAGAAAATGTGTGAAAGGGTGATCTTATTTGGTAAGAGAACTTCTACACACCAAAAGGAATGAGTGTTACTAGTGATTCAATACATCAATCAAACAAACAATAGACACAAGTGATTATTTTAGAGTCATCTTAGAAAAATGACTGTCATCTAAAATCTCAGGTATTGGTAGTAATGATGATCAAATAATTTCATAAACTTTTAAAAAGTGAAATACACATTTCTATTTCTATACCAGAAAGTCAGATGTAAATCCCCAGGGACAAGTTTTTAAAGAGGATAAGGTTTTTTTTTTTCCTCCCTGCCTTGGGGATATTTGTGTGGCTTATTTAAACATTATTTTCTGAAAGCATAAAGTTTGAATTCTTGATTTCTTCATGCTTAGCTGATTGGGTGATGGTTTGGGGAGACATTATGCTGTCTCCTTTCTCTTGCATTTAAAAATTTATTTCCATTTACTCTTATAAATCTAGATTATTTTGTCTTTACTTTGAAAGCAATTTCAACAAATCTCTTGATGTAGTCCAGTAAACATTCTCATGTAAAATGATCTTTAAGTTATTCCTTAAGAGACAGAATCCCCCCTCCCTGTCCCCTTAATGACAAACTTTATGATTTGTTCAAGTTAAGAAGAGGAAAAAACAACAAACCAGAAATGGAATTATGCTTATTTTATTATTCCAGTGCTTAGCACTTGGACAGATGTGTTTTTTAAAAAAATCAATATAGAACTTTTCCTTCCCACTCCCCACATGGCTTCAGTTGGATTTCGTTGCTGTTTTGTCTTTAAAAGAGACTGTTTGGATGAGTCAGTGAAGCAATAATCAAAAATAAGAGGTTGGAAATTTCCTCTCAGCCCTCCCAGGCAACATGAAGCAAGGCAAGTGCTCCACATAATGTTTTAGAAAGAAATCCAGCTCTTAAGATCTCTACTAAATGCACAAGAATTATACACACACACACACACACACACACACACACACACACACACACACAAAGCTAAAGGCTTTCAGTTGCTACTAAAAGGATCTTTATTCAATCTGGAAGGTAAATAACTTGTTATACTTTTAGAAATAGTGCTTTATCATCTTTTAGATTTGTTTCATAAAATATATGGCAAAGTCAATGCCAATACCCGGTGCCTCCATTTTTATACATACTAACATTTATGTTCTTTAACAGGAAATGAATTAACAGAAATAGAAGGTGAAATTATCAAACTCTTAGAGGAATATCAAGATTCTCTTTGCAATTTCAAATAGTTTTCAACTCTTGGGCATACTCCTAACTCTACAAATTTAATTAGAAAAAAGAAATAGAAAAAATAATTTCAACTATAACCTTAAATTGGTGTGTGTGTGTGTGTGTATGTGTATGTGTGTGTAAGCACTACTAACTACTAACTGTTGTTAGTTTCCAAACATGAATGACAAAATAATTTCTCTTTGCAAATACAAAATGGGTGGTCTCCACTGATGGTACAGCATAGAAAAATTACTGATCATTTCAGACTAAAGGCCTAGGGGTGACGTTAAGTGTTTTAGGTCTATGCTATAGAAATTTCACATTCTACTCATCTGAGATGTCTCACCTATTTACACAATATTATGAAGTCGCTATGCCAAATGTGATACTTTAGAAAGCAGTCATTCTCTTATGGACTCTGGAAATACCAAGAGAAAACAAAAAGCTCTTGAGGCTCCTGGTTGACTCAGTCATTAAGTGTCTGCCTTCAGGTCAAGTCATGATCCCAGGGTTCTGGGATGAAGCCCTGCATCAGGCTCCCTGCTTGGCGGGAAGCCTGCTTTTCCTTTTGCCCCTCCCCCTACTTGTGTTCCCTCTGTCCCTGTCTCTCTCTCTGTCAGTTAAATACATAAATTTAAAAAAGAAAAGAAAAGAAAAGAAACCCAAAAGTTCTTCAGTGGAGCTAAAATGGCCTGCATGCCACATACCTAACATTGCTCATTTGTTCATTCATTCATTCATTCATTCATTCATCAAATACTTTTTGTATACAAGGTGCTGTGTTTAGATACTGGAGGAGGGAGGGTAAATATGAATTGGGATTTTTGTCTTTTTGCCCAAATATACATAAAACTCTGTAGTTTGTACTTCCCATCTTCCTTGAATATGCCAAAAACTACAAAGAGATGAATAAGAATGAGAACCAATTTATGGTGATGGCAAGTCAAAGGCCACTGGTCCATTTGAAAGTATTTTTCTAATACAGTGATGAGGCAACAAACTGAAGGAGGTTAAATTGAGAATGAATTAAACTAAAGCTGAGGCTGAGGGATGGCAATAGAGCATAGAGGCTTTTTAAAATAAAAGTAAGAAGAATATTTCAAAACAAAAACTATGACAAGGTTAAAGGAAAAGCTTTTCCCTCCTACTAAATGAATGAGACTTGATATCTATTCAGTTAAAGAGAGGAAAATAAAAATAATAGTGATGAAAAATATCTGGAAGATGCTGTTCCTGGGGATGGTAGAAATAGTGCATATTTTGAGATAATCTGAGTACATGTAATTCCTGGAACAAGTGAGATGAAATGGATGCCAGTGTTCCCCACACGTGGGGGAAGCTCCTCTATGAGAATGACACCATCAATAGGTAGATACCCCTTGGGGATGGGGGTCTGCAAAGCCCTCACTACCATTAGAAGGCCAACTCTTTATCTCTTGCTTTGTATGAATATCTCTGTGAATTGCAGAATAGGCTGCTTGTCATCCTGTAGCCAGACTATGGGGCTTGGTTTCCAGATACTACACCAGCTAACAAATTACTTAAATTCTCTAAGCTTTGGGGATGCTGCATATAAAATGGGGATATTAGTAACAATCTTCATAGGTTGCTGTGATGATGATTAGACCCATTAATATATGTAAATATATTAATATACATTATATACATAAAACACCTAGAAAAGCTCTTGGCAGTGTTTTATTACTACTATTGGAATTTATTAAACTATTGGAAATTTATACCCTCTGACTGTGCCACTGGTATCTTTCCATCAACCGTATCTCCAGTAGGTGTATTCAAATGATTTGCTAAAACTCTATGGAATTTATATTCCTGAGGATGTGGCTTTCAGAAAAATTCTGGTATAGTCCACTTTGTCAGTCTAAAGTAATCGTTTATTAAATGGGGCTCAATGTATAGTTAAATAATTCATGCACTTCAACAGTTAGTACATGAATTCCTTTTTCACCATAAGGCTCTAGTTTCCCTAAGGTGGGCAATTCAACTTTTATTATGGAATTTTTTTATCACTAAAATCAACCCCATGATTATGTAAAAATGCTTTAACATTTCCTCCTTAAAAGAACTCCTTTTGAGAACAACAAAGAAAGCCTAAACCCAGCAGGAGAAGAGAAATAATAAAGATCAAAGCAGAAATCAATGAAATAGAAACCAAAAAAAAAAAAAAAACAATAGAACAAACCAACGAAACTAGGAGCTGGTTCTTTGAAAGAATTAATAAGATTGATAAACCCCTGGCCAGACTTATCCAAAAGAAAAGAGAAAGGACCCAAATAAATAAAATCATGAATGAAAGAGGAGAGATCACAACCAACACCAAAGAAATACAAACAATCATAAGAACATATTATGAACAACTCTATGCCAACAAATTCGACAATCTGGAAGAAATGGATGCTTTCCTAGAGACATATAAACTGCCAAAACTGAACCAGGAAGAAATAGAAAACCTGAATAGGCCCATAACCAGTAAGGAGATTGAAACAGTCATCAAAAATCTCCCAACAAACAAAAGCCCAGGGCCAGATGGCTTCCCAGGGGAATTCTACCAAACATTTAAAGAAGGATTAATTCCTATTCTCCTGAAAGTGTTCCAAAAAATAGAAATGGAAGGAAAACTTCCAAACTCATTTTATGAGGCCAGCATCACCTTGATCCCCAAACCAGACAAGGATCCCATCAAAAAAGAGAATTACAGACCAATATCCTTGATGAACATAGATGAGAAAATTCTCACCAAAATACTAGCCAATAGGATCCAACGGTACATTAAAAGGATTATCCACCACGACCAAGTGGGATTTATTCCAGGGCAGCAGGGTTGGTTCAACATCCGCAAATCAATCAATGTGATACAGTACATTAACAAAAGAAAGAACAAGAACCATATGATACTCTCAATAGATGCTGAAAAAGCATTTGACAAAGTGCAACATCCCTTCCTAATCAAAACTCTTCAAAGCGTAGGGATAGAAGGCACATACCTCAATATTATCAAAGCCATCTATGAAAAACCCACTGCAAGTATCATTCTCAATGGAGAAAAACTGAGAGCTTTTCCGTTAAGGTCAGGAACATGGCAGGGATGTCCGCTATCACCACTGCTATTCAACATAGTACTAGAAGTCCTAGCCTCAGCAATCAGACAACAAAAAGAAATCAAAGGCATCCAAATCGGCAAAGAAGAAGTCAAACTATTGCTCTTTGCAGATGATATGATACTATATGTGGAAAACCCAAAAGGCTCCACTCCAAAACTGCTAGAGCTTGTACAGGAATTCAGTAAAGTGTCAGGATATAAAATCAATGCACAGAAATCAGTTGCATTTCTTTACACCAACAACAAGACAGAAGAAAGAGAAATTAAGGAGTCAATCCCATTTACAATTACACCCAAAACCATAAGATACCTAGGAATAAACCTAACCAAAGAGGCAAAGAATCTATACTCAGAGAACTATAAAGTACTCATGAAAGAAATTGAGGAAGACACAAAGAAATGGAAAAATGTTCCATGCTCATGGATTGGAAGAATAAATATTGTGAAAATGTCTATGCTACCTAAAGCTATCTACACATTTAATGCAATGCCTATCAAAATCCCATCCATTTTTTCAAAGAAATGGAACAAATAATCCTAAAATTTATATGGAACCAGAAAAGACCTCGAATAGCCAAAGGAATATTGAAAAAGAAAGCCAAAGTTGGTGGCATCACAATTCCCGACTTCAAGCTCTACTACAAAGCTGTCATCATTAAGACAGTATGGTACTGGCACAAAAACAGACACATAGATCAATGGAACAGAATAGAGAGCCCAGAAATAGACCCTCAACTCTATGGTCAACTAATCTTCGATAAAGCAGGAAAGAACATCCAATGGAAAAAAGAGAGCCTCTTCAACAAATGGTGTTGGGAAAATTGGACAGCCATATGCAGAAAAATGAAATTGGACCATTTCCTTACACCACACACGAAAGTAGACTCAAAATGGATGAAGAACCTCAACGTGAGAAAGGAATCCATCAAAATCCTTGAGGAGAACACAGGCAGCAACCTCTTCGACCTCAGCCGCAGCAACTTCTTCCTAGGAACAACGCCAAAGGCAAGGGAAGCAAGGGAAAAAATGAACTATTGGGACTTCATCAAGATCAAAAGCTTTTGCACAGCAAAGGAAACAGTCAACAAAACCAAAAGACAACTGACAGAATGGGAGAAGATATTTGCAAACGACATATCAGATAAAGGGCTAGTATCCAAAATCTACAAAGAGCTTAGCAAACTCAACACCCAAAGAACAAATAATCCAATCAAGAAATGGGCAGAGGACATGAACAGACATTTCTGCAAAGAAGACATCCAGATGGCCAACAGACACATGAAAAAGTGCTCCACATCACTGGGCATCAGGGAAATACAAATCAAAACCACAATGAGATACCAGCTCACACCAGTCAGAATGGCTAAAATGAACAAGTCAGGAAATGACAGATGCTGGCGAGGATGTGGAGAAAGGGGAACCCTCCTACACTGTTGATGGGAATGCAAACTGGTGCAACCACTCTGGAAAACAGCATGGAGGTTCCTCAAAAAACTGAAAATAGAGCTACCTTATGACCCAGCAATTGCACTACTGGGTATTTACCCTAAAGATAAAAACGTAGTGATCCAAAGGGGCACGTGTACCCGAATGTTTATAGCAGCAATGTCCACAATAGCCAAGTTATGGAAAGAACCTAGATGTCCATCAACAGATGAATGGATAAAGAAGAGGTGGTATATATATACAATGGAATACTATGCAGCCATCAAAAGAAATGAAATCTTACCATTTGTGATGACATGGATGGAACTAGAGCGTATTATGCTTAGCGAAATAAGTCAACTGGAGAAAGACAACTATCACATGATCTCCCTGATATGAGGAAGTGGAGATGCAACGGGGGTGGGAGTTAAGGTGGTAGGAAAAGTAAAAATGAAAGAAGATGGGATCGGGAGGGAGACAAACCAAAAGAGACTCTTAATGTCATAAAACAAACTGAGGGGGGTAGGGGGAAGAGGGGTTGGGAGAGGGTGGTGGGGTTACATTATATGTTTAAATAAAGCTTTTAAAAAAAAAGAACTCCTTTTGACACATTCCCCTCTAGCTACCATCCCATTTCTTTCTTTTCTTTATAGAAACTCCTTAAAAACTCATTGTCTTGGATTCCTCTCCCTTTGTTCTCTCATGAACTGGATCCAACAAAACTTGTGCCCCTATGGTCCACTGAAACTATTCTGAATTTTCAAGATTACCTAAGAGCTTCATGTGGCATGACCCACTGGTGAATCTCACGTTCTTCTTATTTAACCTATTGGCAGCATGAGCAGCAACGACCTTCTCAATCAGTATTTTCCCCTTAGCTTCCATTACCTCAAGAGCTTCTGGTAGTCCTCCTCTTTTTCAAACTTCTCAGTCTCCTTTGTTAATTCATTCTCTTCATCCTAATATTCAAAGGCCAACCTACCCCAGGAGACAGTACCCAAAATTCTTCTCTGGTTGCATCATTTCTCTGCCAACTATCTGGTTTCATGTCTTTAAGTACCATTTATATCCTCATGATTCTGAAATTTACCTTCTAGACCCAGACATCTCCTTCAGACTTCAGACTTATCTCTCTAGCTGCCTCCCATTTTTAAAAATTGATTGTCTAATAGCCATCTCAACTGAACATGGCACAAACCAAACTCCTGATCTTCCTTGCAAGAGTGGTTCTCCCACTGTGTTTTCTATTAAGTTCATTGCAACTCCCCATTTCTGTGTTCTCAGGCCCAAAACTTCACATTTTTCTTTGAATCTCATTTATTCCTTCTCTAATTCATCAATAAGTTCTATTGTCTTTACCTTAAAAATATACCAGAATCACACCATTTCTAATCATTTCTACCGCTACTGCTCTGGTCCATGCCATCATCCTTTCTCTTGATTATTGCATTGCTTCCTAACTGCTCTCCTGGACAACATGATTGCCTCCTGTCCTATTCTCTACCAGAGGTACTATTGCTCTTCCTCTTACTGGTATTTAATCCTCATCGAAGTCTTTAATCAAAATCCTCAACCAAGGGGTGCCTGGGTGGCTCAATGGGTTAAAGCCTCTGCCTTTGGCTCAGGTTATGATCCCAGGGTCCTGGGATCAAGCCCCGCATCAGGCTCTCTGCTTGGCAGGGAGCCTGCTTTTCCTCCTCTCTCTCTCTGCCTGCCTCTCTGCCTACTTGTGATCTCTGTCTGTCAAATAAATAAATAAAATCTTTAAAAATAAATCCTCAGCCAATACTTTGTCCAGTTTCAGAATATTGCATGGTATTTAACAAATGGCAAAACTGAAGACCTAATGATATATAACTCTTTCTCCTCTTCTGTTCTTATGCCATGTCACTTCACTTCATGTCACTTCACTTCATGTCACTTCACTTCAAGAGAGATACTTCGTGGCTGTTACAAACTCTTCTGCTACATCTTAGCCTTTGGCACTGATGATGGGATGAGAGTTAAAGGGAAAGTCACATAGAGAGGCTGAGAGGTTTAGGCAACAGGATGATACAAGAAAGGATTAATGATAAAACACCCTATGGTCATGTTCTTAAGACATCATCTAAAACAAGGTAATATCTGCCTAAAGACAATGTAGGCATGTTTCTTTCATGTTCTCTTACACAGTCTTAGTAGTTAACACACCAGCCCTTGAAAAGATCATCTGTTAAATGTAATCATTGTTTTTAGGGATAATCAAATAGTATTTATACCAACAAGTTTGATTTATAAATATCTTTTCAAGTAAGAATTTTCAAGCCCTTCTCTGTAGTGATAGGAGAAAGGCAGGAGACAGATGGCTGGGAACACACAAACTGAAGTAGGGCTATTGAGGGCACAAAGAAACAGACTATTTGTTAACATCCTATAAGAGTGCTGGGAAATGATTGTGATTGTTTTCTGTAAATATAGGAGACCTCTTTTCCCATTTCTTTTTAAAATAATTTTGTACCAATCATTTTCTCCTTCAATCTGGCATACTGTAAGCTGATGCTAGGAGTAATTTAACAGAGACTGTAAAAAATTGTTGCTGGGCTACTGTGTCTGAAAATTTGTATAATGTTCCTGATGGTTTAAAAAAATTGTCCGAGGACTTTGTTTTACTTTTTTAAGATTTGTGTATTTTAGAGAGAGAGAGAGAGTGAGAGAGCTCTAGGGTGAGGGAGTGGGGTGAGGTAGGGAGGGGCCAAGGCAGAGAAACGGGGAGAGAGAGAATCTCAAGCAGACTCCCTGCTGAGTGCAGAGTCCAATGGGGGCTGGATCTCATGACCCTGAGTTGAAATCTCGACCTGAGCTGAAACCACGAATTGGATGCTTAACTGACTGAGCTACCCAGGTGCCCCTTGTCCAAGGATTTTAAGTAACCAAAGGAGCATCTTTACTGGGCACACATTCTGTGCCAAACACAAGACTAGAAGATTTGAGAACACTGTCTCATTCTGTCCCAGCTGAGAGCATGTTTGTACCTGCTAGCAGTCCTAAATTTCTTCTAGCCATCCATCCCTCTAGCATTATCACAGTGACTTAGGATCTTTCTGCTCAGTTCAGGCTTCTGATCTTCGCATCTTTCCTCACTCTTGGGAAATGACTTTGCCTTTTATAGTCCACAGAAAACAGAAATCATAAAAGGGATATGTCCCAAGTTTTTCCCACCAAGCTAACTAATTTGAACACACTTAAATCTCCCTTTTTCTGTTCTTTTCTAATGTGAACTCTCTCTGGTATCTACTGTTCCCAAAATAACAATATTAAGACATGCTTACATGGTCTTCTACCTTAAAATAACAAATGGATACATAAATAATCCAAACTCTGTCATCTTTATCTCTTTATTCCCCTTCAGAACCAAACTTTCTTACTCATAGTCTCCACTTTTTCACCTTTTTTTGTGGCCACAAGTCTGAGGTCCCCCTTCTTTGACCTCCTGATTTTTAAGTCTGGTGGTTCTTCTCTGTTCATGTCTCCCTTGACTTCTCAGTGTCACTTTTCCCTTTATTCTTGAGGTGTTCTCTTGTGTTGAATTCTACAACTATATGTTCTCCTGATTTTCCTAACATCCCTTCTCATTCTCCTTTGAGTAATTTTTTTTCTCTGCCCAGTTTGATGCTGCTTTGATATTTCTTGGGGTTCTGGCCTAGAGCTTCTCCTTTTACCATATGTATTCCCTGGCAATCTCTCTTGGACAACTGAGTTTAGAGTATTGATTCATTTTTTTTCTTCTTCCTTTTGTTACTATAAAAGTTGATGTTCAGGGAAACTGACTCTTCCATACATTTTGTGAATATTTCTGGATGCTTTCTTTGTAGTGGGCAGAGTTAATATATCCTTCTGATTATAAGAACAAAAGTAGCATTTTCTTGGATGATTCCAGTTTGGAGGACTCTCCACCATTTTTCAAGATCACTTTCCTTTAGCTCTTATTTTAGTTTCACAATACACATCTCCTTTCATGGGCAATTTAGTATCAATGATTTCATCCTCTACCTCCTTCTTGCACTCTGTGTAGATTACTGCAATGAGTATGTTTCCAGCCACACATTTGCCAAATAATGTGGTAGCAACTTGTCCTGATGGATTTGCAGAAGCATGAACAGAGATTCTCTTTAGGGAGGATGTATTCAGATGTTTGACACAATAAAAATGAGGACCCCATGTAGTCAGAACAGATGGGATGAGGTATGTAAACAGTGGCTTTATAGTTTGAAATGAGTTGGGACTCAACCTATAGGGACAAGTGCATAAAATTGACCTAAATCTTCAAAGATGAATGCATTTCTTCGTAAGATGTTACATAGTGATAACAGCTTAGTAGTACTAAATTAGTATAATTTATTAGGGAGCCTTAGTATATCCACCTAGTGTGAAGAGCTTTAATAGGCCACTTGGTATAGAACTCACTCATCCCATTGAGTTCTCCTTTTGCAAAACTTTGTCACAAGGGACACCTCGATATGGATTAAAAAGCTATGAAATAGAAATAAATGATCTTGTGAGTACATCATAAACACATAGGTCATGTCTTCTGTATATGGCTTACATTTTTCACACATTACCATATGTTCTTCACACATTGTAGACCTCTTATTCAGAATCTTGGCCACCACTCAATTCTGCTCACACCTGCCTTAAACTACACATATGTGTGTTTTTTATTTTTATGTACAGCATTTATTTAGGCAACCAATATCCCCTCTTCCAAAGAGATTTATTCACTTGGGGGAGGCCTACCTTCCATTCATTGTGCATGCATAACTCAAATGAAAGGTAAGGTGGGTTATATTTTCATGTCTTGGGAAGAATAAACTTAAATGCTTTACAAGGCTTTTATTTTGGCACTGGGACAGGACCACCTTGTGTTCTCCAACTCTGAAATATGAAATTGTCGACTCATTTTGGCTTCAGAAGGCAATTTTTTTTTTTTTTAACAGCCAAGAGAGGTAATCTCAGCATTGTGAGTTACTATAGTCACAGTAAACTCAAGGTAATGAGCATGTTTGAAATAGAGGCCACTAGTAACAAGAAGATCCTTAAATTCGGAGAAAAAATGTCTAGTTCAGAGCCAAAAGCTGTTTTGCTGTTAGGTGCCAATAACATCTATTGTTTCAAAAAAAAAATTCAAAATGATAATATGTGAGGGAAGGAGCTGAGTTTTGTGAAAGAGGGAGTTTGAAGTGCCTCTCTTGTACAGTAAGTGAACCTTAGATGAAAAGGCCCACTGGGGTGGAGAGAAAGGTAAGTTTTCCACATGGCTGTGCATTTTTTAATAAATAAACTAAGATCATTTATCCTTCCTGTGTCCCAATAGCCACCTCTCTGCCATCCTGCAGTTCAATTTACAGAGCCTCTGTGACATGTTATTTTTAACTTCGTAGGCAAACATAGAGTAGCACAAGGCGGCAACAGAAATGCAAAATCACAGCTTTTCTAATCCAGATCCTTAGCATTAAAACGTGTCTGGGGCTTGCTTTTGTTAAAGCCACATTGTACTTTTCTGGCCAGAGGCATCATTGCATTGGAGCCAGAAGCGGCTACAGGTCTTCTGACTTCTCAGATGGCCCTTCCATTGGAGCCAATAATTCCTCCCCTCTGAAGCCACCTTTTCCATTGCTATCACATTTGTCTGGACCAAGGCAGTAGGGCGAGTCTCACAGTAGGAGATAAATTAACTTCCTCTTATTTTACACTTGCAATGAGGCTAAACGGGTTCTGGTCCTTTGTTATTTTCAAACTTTTTTAAGCTGAATTTATAAGTCATTATAAAGTTATAAGTTATAAGTTGACATTTGGTCAACTAGATCAATAAGCAGTGGAATAAAAAGCAAAAATAAAAAACAAATTATAATTCAATCCATTATTTTCAACAACCAGAAGAGTCAAATCTCAGCATCAGTAATCCTGTGTAAACAGGCCTACCGAGTCTTCAACTTGAACCTGGAACCTGCCTCCTTAAAGAGAAAGGGCTCGCATAACATCCTTAAACACCAGCCAAGTATAGCTCCATGTCACTCAGAGACAGCCCTGCATGGACTGTATCATTTACGTCTGTCTTGCACAGATATATCAATAGTTTTTTTCACTGCCCAAATATCACCACAGCTCCAACCAAACTGATGTTGCAAGTGGCACTATCTTTGGCTGGAAAGCCTAGATCTTACTGATTGCAGGAGGTACCCATGGAAAGTGAGGAGAAACTAGTTTATTTTACTTACTGCAAAGATTGAAACATACTTTTTTTTTTAATGACATAAGTGTGTGTGCTAGGGTTCTTGGCTACATGAACATTAAATTCCTTTATAATTATGCTTTTTATGTAATCATGCTGGGGCATAGCTCAAAATATTTGGATTCATACATGATGTACAAAGGGGAGTTTCTACACAAAGAAATACTCTAATTATATATGATGCCTGTCTCAGCTAGGGGGCATGAAAGGCAGTGGGAAGAAGCTATTGCTTGCTTTCTCAGGATTTATTGTACCCATTGGTCTATTTCATCATGAAACTTCTTTGTGCCCAAGTCATTAGGATAAAGAAAAAAAATACATATTTCAAAGTGTGTGCCAGCTGGTTGAAAGGGCATCCTCTACCAGGTAAATCTTAGATAAAAACCACTAGCAATCTCTTGTCAATGCTAGGCTCATAGAACCGTGCCTAGAAGATAGGCAGAAAGAGGTCTGTTCCTTCAAAATGACCTTTGGTCCAAGTGACCAGGCCTGTAAGGACAGATTCTGACTGCCAAGTTCCCATCTAGCACTTGGCCTTGTCATTTCATCCTCCTTCTGTTGATTTTTTCCTCTAGATTCAGCAAGGTACTTCAGAGTATAACTTGCCCCTGCAAGGATTTGATGACAACTTTTTGCTCTTGTTACATCTTTCCTCAAACACACTCTGAAATACTCTTTTGATATAAGAACTGAGTCCTTGCCCATTCCCATTTCTGTTTTTTATCTGGTACTTCAACCAGGTAACAAATATTTACTAAATACCTATTACATGCCAGGTATCAATTACTAAGAGGACAGTGGTGATTTTTTATTTACAGTTCCCTGATGATGAGTGATTTTGAGTAGCTCTCTCTCTCTCTCTCTTTTTTTAAAGATTTTATTTATTTGAGATAGTGAGCAAGAGTGAATGAGAGACAGCTCAGCTGTGGGGAGCCGGAAGGGAAGGGCAGAAAAAGAGGGAGAAGCATACTTCTCCTCACTGAACAGAGAGCCTGACTTGGGACTTGATCCCAGGACCTTGAGATCATGACCTGAGCCAAAGGCAGGTGCTTAACCAGCTGAGCCACACAGGCTTTCTGAGTATCTCTCAGTATCTGAGTAGGTCTCCTTTGGAAAAATGCTTATTCAGGTCCTCTGCCTGTTTTTTAATTATTTGATTTTTTGGTGTTGAGTTGTATGAGTTCTTTATATATTTTGGGTTTTAACCCCTTATTGGACATTAGGGTTCACACTTAATATTGTAAATTCTATGGGTTTGGACAAATGTATCATGGCATGTATCAATCATTGTAATATCACACAGAGTACTTTTGCTAGCTTAAAAATACTCCATGTTCTGCCTGTTTATCTCTCTCCACATTGATCCCTGATAATTGTTGATCTTCTATTTTCTCCACAGTTTTGCCTTTCAGGAATGTCATATTGTTGGAATCATATGGTATGTAGTTTTTTTTCAGATTAGCTTCTTCCACTTAGTAATGCACATTTACGTTTCCTCCATGTCTTTTCATGGCTTGATAGCTCATTTCATTTAGCTTGAATAGTATTCCATTGTCTGGATGTACTACACTTTATTTTCCCATTTACCTACTAAGAGACATCTTGGTTCCTTCTAAGTTTTGACAATTATGGATATAGCTGCTGTAAATATTCATGCCCAGGTTCTTATGTTGACATAAGTTTTCAACTCCTTTGGTTAAGTACCAAGGAGCATGATTACTGCATTGAATGGTAAGAGTATGTTTAAGGATCCATTAATCACTCATGTGATTAGATTGAGTCCACCCGGAAAATCTGGGATAATCTCCCCATCTCAAAGTCTGTAAACTTGATCACATCTGTAGAATCCCTTTTGGCATTCACAGGTTTCCAGGCATAGAGCCTGGATGTAATGGGGACTATTATTCACCTACCACAACGATGTTTACTTCCCTATCTCAGTTTCTTTATCTGTGCAATGCAAATCATAGCTCTCATTTGTGTTTTTGGGAAGATCCACTCACTGATTTGTAGTGAGTATCTACTGACAAGGTATATGTATTCTGTATACTTGAAAGTGATACACAAATATGAGATATGAATAAAATGATTAATAAATAATACATTTGCTTGACCTTCTTATTTGACCTTGAGTCCTTCAGCAGAGGAGGACCCAACTCTTGAAAAATGTTTGTTGAATTACAGCATGAATAATTATTACTGTTATTATCTTTTATCAGGGCAGACCCCATTTTTGTGAGACTTTAAGGTTATACAATTTGTAGCACCTTTTTTAAGAAATAATATAAAGTTATAAATGCACAGTTGGGTACAGGTCCTTCAAAGGGGCCTGTGCAATGAAGAGTCCTGATATCTGAACTTTAAACTTCATTATCTTTCTCCCAAACTCATCTCTGCCTCTTATCTTTTCTGTTTTATTTTGTTTGTTTGTTTTCCTTTTTACTTTCTTATTCCATAGTGCCTCCTTAACTTGCTCCTAGATTTCATTCCTGGGTTTTTGGTTTGGTGGTTGATTGGTTGATCAGTGTTTCCTATCCCAGCTTAAAACCCCATTTCACTGATTTCCGACTGTTTCTGACTGTTTGTCATTGTGACAAAAAACAATGGAAGAAACAAATGCACAATTAATATATTTAACATACATATTATTGAATACCCTCAACATGACTCAGAGCTGTGGGCACTATGATGATACCACATGTGATATTTCACAGGTTGCCTGGTTCTAACTGAGCAAAAGGTAAAAGGGTCCCAGGCAGGGGATTTACCTAAAGTAACCTGAGGAAAACTAGCTGGAACAGAATTAGCACCACTATAAGAAGATACGTCTCAAAACCCACCTGGCAGAAGGATAAGCAAAAAGGAAGGAGTTGTATATTTAAAAGCCTGGAGAATAAATTTAAGGGCAAGAGAGGTCTTGTACATGTAAGGAGAAGCCACAGAAGCTCATGTCAGAACTCAGGTGCTGAGGCCCTTAGGACACAAGGTGAATCTAGGCCACATGGCATGTGGGTGTGGTGCCTAAAAAGAACTTCATAGGGCAAGATGCCAATTCTGAAGTTGCTCCTTATCAATTCACCTTGAAATCTTAATTTGGCATCAAAATCTCTTTCCAGAGATTTTTTTTTCCATCAATCTTTTTTTTCTCATGTCAAGAAAAACTTAGGTTATTAATCTCTCATAGGCATTGTGATGTTTGACATATATTGTATTACTGGAATAAATGGAATTATTAATAGAAATTCCAGGGAACGTGAAGGCTCTTGGGAAACATTTAAAGTCAAGGAGACAGGATTATTTTATTTTCTGGAAAGCCTTTTAATAAAGTCACAGGGAGCACACACCATATAACCTTGGCTGTCTCCAATACCACACAGTTTGTGTTTAGTATATGTTGGCACACAATATAAATTTGCTTGTTAAATAATTGTGTGAGGTATTATATATCTGAGGCATTTTCATATATTTTATATTGTTTTTTCCTGTTAAAAACTCTGAAGGTTAGGAAGGTGGTATTTCTTATTTTGCTTAGAGTTTATTCTTGCCATCATTGATCTATTCTCTAAACTCCTAATACTATCTGTTTTGTTCCAAAAGCTCTGCTATGATCTGAGGATGTTAAGACAAATAGATCATAATCTCTGCCTTTTAGAAGTTTCTAGCCTGGTTGGGGAAAGACCATCAAATAGAAGAATGTTATGTGTCTGGTGAAACAGACCATAGAGAAGGACAGGCTGCCTGCCTAAAGAGTCAGGCGACAACTTCCCAAAGGCTGCCATTTTGGAGCTGTGCCTTATAAGGTGAGTGCGAGTTTCCATGCAGATAGAACTAGAGGGTGGATATAATTATTTAATCAAGGTGAATGAGAAATGGGATTGGGGAGCAACCATGTGTAAGGAAGGGCATATAGATAGGGGTTCTTGAATAGTGTAGGTGTTTGGAAGAAGAGGAGAGGGTGGCTCTTATCAGGTGATAAAGTCATAAAGCTTAAGACCTTGCAGTAATGACAGATCAACTCTTCCCCTCTGCCACTGGACTGCCTCCTAACTAGCTCGTTTGGCATCATGCCTCTAAGCCTCAGTGTCTGCCATATTGTGGGCATTCAAGTCCTACTGTGGAAGAATAAACCACTGAGGGGGATGAATACTATATTGCTTCTGAACTTATCTGAAGTGTCATTTTTACTTTTGAGCACTGGGGACAGAACCATTCTATTTCTCTGTCTTATTCTTTATTATGCCCACTTTCCCACTCTCTTTCAAGCTCTCTCTTACACACACACACACACACACACACACACACAGTTACCCAACAATGTCTATTCTCATTGATAAATTCTTTATACTTCTCAAGTATAAGTGTCTTCTGGAACTTGGAAGCTTGTTAGTCAACAGTCTTATAGTCAGTTCTGGATATGTGCATGGAGGAACAAGCTGAAAAGAAAATCCTAAATTACAACTTTAAAGAGCTTCAAAATACCCATTAAAAATTTCAGTAATGATCTCTTCTCTGATTCTTCTCAGTTAGCGTAGAAGTGCTGAGGAAGAAACATAGTAGCTCCTCTTTGGTTTCCTCTCCCAGAACTATTTTTTTACCAGCCAAAGAAAGAAAAGGAAGAAATTTCTACAGATAGAGGTCATAATAGTCCTGTTGACTACATTGACTTTGATAAAAAAAAAAGGAAGAAATTTCTGCGGATAGTGGCCATAATAGTCCTGTTGGCTACATTGACTTTGATAAAACTGGACATTTCCTATGTGTTAAGGAAAATGTGAAATAATACTTCCTTTGAATTTTTTTCTGATTGTGACTCCTTTTATATGGTAGTTAATTGTTCAGGTGGTTTTCATAAGTCATTTTAGTTACCATGAGAATCAGCGAATGCTTACAATCTATATACCCTTTGCATAGCTCCAAACAGCCAGCATTTGAGCACATATTTTTTGGAATGTATATTTGAACACGTTTTATGCCTCTTTTTCTCCCTTTGCTTGACTTTATTTACTCTATTTTTTGATCTTACTTCTCCACATAGTGTCCCTTTCTTTAGATCTTCTTCAACCTTCCTGTAGTCATACTTTATTATCTTATATTCCATTCCCTCATGGTTTTGCTCTCTGTAGAGTGATGGAATTCTATCTGTAAACCAAATCATGTTACAGAGTAATAGCCTATGAATGTGTTAGCTATCCATCTGAAAAGCCAGAGTCATGGCTGTCTTAGTGGGAATTTTATTTACTACTTGGCCAGAGAAGGGTGTGTTTTCTGTATTTCTACAGAGAAAGTATTCTTTCTCTTCAGCTAATGCCTACATGAAAAGAGGAGAAGTTGACTATGGCCGCAAGGTTTAGGGACAGAGATACACCGGCTGCTTTCAGATTGCAAAGCCTGGAATTAAATGTTCTCTTTTACATCCTGATGAGGGCAAATTTCTTTTCCTTACTCTGAAAAACACATTAGATCATAGAAAATACCTGTGACCCTTAGATATTGCCATATTTCTAATGACATTTTCGTTTATATAGACCATCTGAGGAGTTTCCTTTGCAGTGATCTTTCCAGCTGCTTTAGCTTCAGAAAAAAAAAAAAAAGATGAATCACTTTACTAACAAGGGTATCTTCTTAACAGCATGGATTGAGTAGATGGGGTGGAGGGAGGTAGCAATGAAAAAAACTTGATTGCTTCTGTTTGAAATAACTATCTGATTAAAACAACAGCAACAATAACAACACCAACAAAGAGGAAAATATCCTCTACCACCAAAAAGAACCCCAAAACAATTTTCACTTTGGATGGACCATTTCCTTTGAAATGAAAAGTAAAAATGAAGCAGTTACACCATGGGTGTCCCTAGCACAAGATGTATCCAACCTATAACTTCTGATTACTCAGAAATTCACAGAAAGTAAATCCAGATAGGATTAAGAAAGCCCCCAGGGACTAACAAGTGAGAGAATATTTATTTGTTTGTACCAAATAGTTGACTGAATAATGAATAACTATTAGCTTAAATTGCAATAAACGCAGTTATTTAACAGAGATCTAACTGTTTACATTTTTCTTTTTTTCTCCCAAGCAGCCTCTGAACAGCATCTTCAGAATACCTCACAAAGAGGATGACTATGATCCCTGTGTTTGAAGAGCAGTATTGTTTTCAGTGATTTCCTGATCCTTCCTTTTGTTCTCTAAGATGATGCCTGTTAGACTATGAGAACAGACCCTCACAAAAACATTTTCCTTATTGGGACAAGAGAAAAGTTTGCTACATCTTGACATATTCATCTTTTACAAGAAAGTGAGAAATAGAAGACCAGGTTCTAACTCAGAATCAGGCTTTCCAATCACTGGTTATCTTCTCCCTCCCCTCCACTCATATCTTTCAGCAGTGAATGTATTAATATTAAAGTTTATCAAGTTATATCAATTGATACGTTTAAATATTTACTTGTTTATGTAGGATATCCCATTAGATGATAAATTTGTAGCCAGAAACAACCTTAAAATTTTAGGGAGCAATTGTCCTTTAAAAGGTGGTGGGGAATGGACAAAGTCTTCTGGAATCACTGAAATTTTTTATATATACAAGAGAAGGAGCTAGGCAAGGATGCTTCTTTTGCAGAGAAAATGGCGCATGGAAAGGATATTTGGGGCGCATGAGTGGCTCAGAGGTTGGGGCCTCTGCCTTTGGCTGGAGTCATGCTCCCAGAGTCCTCGGATGGCCCCAGTGGCTCTCTGATCAGCAGGGAGTCTGCTTCCCATCTCTCTCTGCCTGCCTCTCTGCCTACTTGTGATCTCTGTCAAATAAATAAATAAAATCTTTTTTTTAAAAAAGGGATATTTATTCACAAGGATTTAGGATATTAGCTTTATGTAGAGTAAGGAAGCAGAGCTTGCAGTCCTAATGTGATGAAGGGGTTATAATCATATTTTTTGTGCTTCTAGGTATGTCGAGGATAATAGTTCACAATATTAATCTAGAATCTTTTTCTCTCTGAATCATTCCTTTTTCCTTCCATCCAATTTAGGGAAAGGGTATGAAAAGGCAGAAAGTAGAAATTGCTTGCTGATCTATTTTTTTGCCATTGTTGTTGGTTTTTTTTTTTTTGGCTCATCTGTTTGTTTTTCAAAAGCCCCAGAGAGGAGAGAAAATTGGCAGGTTGAACAAAATATCTTGGTCAGAAGCAGCAGCTAGAGCTGGACTTGGCCCCTTAAAACAGGGGAGATGTGTTTTAGCCTTGATAGAGAAAGAAGATAACGTGTATAAGCCCTGTGTGGGAGGGACCAAGGTCTCGGCCATCAATAGTAAGGATTAGCAGTGGTAAAATCTGAGAGAGGAAATAACTGTGTGTGGTATTTGAGAAGACAGGATCTAGGCATAAGCTCAGAGAAGAGTTCCATGTCCCAAATGTTTCTTCAAGCACAAGTGAGCCAGCAGGCCAGAAAACATTATGTAGATTGGGGCTGAAGGGATCTCAGTGGCTATGGGTATGGACAACTGCTTAAAGATAAAAGAGGTCCCACTCCAGAATTCCAGGGCACTCTCAGAACCCCTCAAGGAGACAGAAAATTATTAGGACTGACTTTAAGTTTCCTATTACCTTTATGAGAAATGTGGGTCTTAAGATTAAAAACTGACTTTTATAAAGAATTGTGCATTTCTTGCTCAATTGAATTTGTGGGATGAGCTACACACGTTAATAGGGTTAAAAAGGATAAGCACTCTGGAATGATGATACAGGTGGTGGGCTTGAAAAGGGGAAAAAGGAAAAGGAAAATGATCATTATCTCTCTTGGGTGGCAGGTAGGCACCTGAACCATCTTGTCCTGGTGTCCTGGGGCTAGTATACCCTGAATTGTGCAGGAGACTGAAAAGATTGAATACTAATTGCTTCAGTCCATACAGGAAGCCCAGGTGTAGTCCTGGGGGCACAAGATCAGTGTACTTCCTTTAAAGTCAGCTGGGTAACACTTAGGCCAGTGAGACAACCACAGCAGGAGACCAGTATTGACAGGTGGACTCTGTGGGGCCATTTTCCATTGTCCACCCTACTGCAGTAGGATGCAAAGGAAGTGGTTATTTGAGAGACTGTGGCTCTGTAGGCTTGGGTGTATAAGTCTATAATATCCTCTTTTTAGTGCATGTAAACCACCATGATTATGAACAAGTCCAGGGGAGTGAGGACTGAGATATAGAAACCCCTTGCTTATAAGGCAAGTAATACTTGATGGGAATATAGATGGGAATATAGACATGTTGATACTGCACTCAAGTTTTGTGGAGCAATTCATATAGGAGTAATCCATACAAAGTGGTTGTCTTTAGATAAATCTGTTCCACATTGCAGTGCTAATTCTCTTAGTGTCAGAGGATTTTTGGAGGGTTAATTGATATTTAATGTTCTCATGTAGCAGATGCAAGTTTAGTTCATGTCAAGGTTGTTTGCTTCATTGAGCCAAGTAGAAGACTGGCTTAAGAGTATGAGATTGGACTCTGGGCTCCAACTTCTAGGAATCAGGTAATGTTGGGTATGATCAGTCTGATGGTAAAATAAGAAAAAGTCTAAGGAGAAGGAAAACTGGGAGTAAAGTGGAAACAGTATTTCATAGCCACTTTTTAAAAAGGCTTTATGTTTTTAGAGCAGTTTTAAGTCATGACAAAATTGAGAGGAATGTACAGAGATTTCCCATATACCCTCTACCTTTATACATGCATAGCCTCCCCCATTGTCAACATCACTCATCAAATGGCACATTTATTACCAAGGATAAACCCATATTGACACATCATAATCACCCAGAGTCCATTGATTACATTAGAGTTCACTTTGGTGGTATACATTCTATGCCTTTGGACAAACGTATAATGACATCCATAACGTATCCACCATTATAATATCACAAAGAGTATTTGTCCTAAAAAATTCTCTATGCTCTGCCTATTCACCAACCCCCCCTTTCCTGCCCCCATAACCCCTGGTCTTTTTTTACTGTGTCCATAGTTTTGCCTTTTCCAGAAAGTCATATAGTTGAAATCATATAGTACTTAGATATCCCAGACTGGCTTCTTTCACATAGTAAAATGTATTCAAGTTTCACATGTCTTTTCATGGCTTGATGACTCACTTCTTTTTAGCACTCAGTAATACTCCATTGTCTCAATGCACCACAGTTTATCTATCCATTCACCTACTAAAGGACATCCTGGTTGCTTCCAAGTTTTGGCAATTATGAATAAAGTTACTATAAACATTTCTGTGCAAGTTTTCATGTGGATGTAAATTTTCAACTCCTTTGGGCAAATAGAGTGTGATTGCTGTATCATATGTGAGTATGTTTTGTTTTTTTAAAGACAAACTGTCTTCCAAAATGGCTATACCATTTTTCATTCAGACCAGCAATATATGAGTTCCTGTTGTTCCACATCCTTGTTACCATTTGGTGTTGTTAGTGTCTAGATTTTGGTCATTCTAATAGATATGTGGCAGAATCTCACTTGCTTTAATTTGCATTTCCCAGATGACTTCTGAAGATCATATTTTATTTGCTTATCTGATATTTCTGTATACTTTTTTGATGAGATCCCACTTGATTGTAGTGGATAGTTCTCTTTATACTTTTTTGGATTAGGTTCGTTAATATTTTATTGAGCATTTTTACATCTGTATTCATGAAAGATATTGGTCTACAGTTTTGTTTTCTTATAATGCCTTTGTCTTATTTTGGTATTAGGGTACTACTGGCCTCACAGAATGAGTTAAGAAGGTTTTCCTCTGCTTCAAATCTCTAAAAGAGATTGTAGAGAACTGAAATTGTTTCTTCCTTAAATGTTTGGTAGAATTCATCAGTGAACCTACCTGGGTCTGGTGCTTTCTGTTGTGGAAGTTTGTTCATTTCTGATTCAATTTTTTAAATATATATAGTTTCATTCAAATCACCTACTTTTTCTAATGTAAATCTTGGTAAATTGTGTCTTTTAAGGAACTGGTCCATTTCATCTAAATTATCAAAGTGTGGGCATAGATTTGTTCATAGTATTCTTTTACTGTCCTTTCAATGTCTGTGGAACTTATAGTGATGACCATACTTTCATTTTTGATACTAGTAATTTGTGTCCTCTATTTTTCTTAGTTAGCTTGGCTAGACGCTTACTCATGTTATTGATCTTTTCAAAGAACTAAGGTTTGGTTTTATTGATTTTCTTTATTTCCTATTTTTCAGTTTTATTGATTTCGGCTTTAATTATTATTTCTTTTCTTCTGCTTACTTTGGGTTTAATTTGTTCTTCTTTTTCTAGTGGTAACTTAGATTACTGATTTTAGGTCTTTCTTCTTTTCTAATATATATTCAATAATATAAATTTCTCTGTAAGTACCACTTTTGCTGTATCCCATAAATTTGATGTTACGTTTTCATTTACTTCAAAATATTTTTAAGTTTCTCCTGAGATTCTTTTTCTTTGACCCATGTATTGTATTTCGAAGTATGTGTTTTATTTCTATGTATTTTAGGATTTTCCAGTTATCTTTGTTATTGATTTCTGGTTTAATTCCACTGCAGTTTGAGAGCAGACATTGTATAATTTCTCTTCTTTTAAATTTAAGATGTATTTATGGCGCCAAATGTGGTCTATTTTGTTGAGTGTTTCATGTGAGCTTGAGAAAAATGTGTACTCTGTTGTTAGATGTAGTAATTCATAGATGTCAATTATATTCAATTGATCAATGCTGTTGTTGAGTTCAGCTGTATTCTTACTGATTTTCTGCCTCCTGGATCTGTCCATTTCTGAGAGAGGAGTACTGAAGTCCCCAACTACGATAATGACTTCATCTATTCTTGGCAGTTCTATAAGTTTTAGCCTCATGTAGTTTGATGCTGTGTTATTAAGGGCTCCTATGTTAATAATACTTACATTTTCTTGGAAAATTGATCCCTTGTTATTATGTAATGCCCTTCATTATCCCTGATAATGTTCCTTACTTTGAAATCTGCTCTGAAATTAATATAGCTACTCCTGCTTTCTTTTGATTAGCATTAGCATGTTTTAGCATATTTTTGTCCACTCATTTACTATTAATTAATATGTATTTGTGTATTTAAAATGGATTTCTTATAGATAGCATACAGTTGGGTCTTATTTTTTCATCTGTCCAGACAATCTCTTCTAATTTTTGCATTAGATCATTGATGTTCAAAGTAATTATTGATATAGTTGGATTAATATCTACAATATTTGTCATATTTTCTATTTGTTGCTCTTATTCTTTGGTCCTATTTTTGTCTTCCACTCTTTTTCTGCTGTTTGTGGTTTTAATTGAGCATTTTTTGATTCTCTTTTCTCTCCTTTCTTAGCATATTAATTATACCTCATTTAAAAAGCAAATACTGCCAAGTTTACAATGAAGTGGACTACAGAAGACATTATACTAGGGAGAATAAATGATTTAAAAGTAATATTTTGGTAACACAAAACCTGAATTTGTGTATTAATAGAGAATTTGCAGGGACTGTAGGACCTGGTAATTAATTGGATATGGATGTTCAGAGTGGGAGGGTATGCAGTCACTGAAGCCAACATTTTTGGTCTTGACAAAGAGATAAATGATGAAGCATTCAACAAAGATAGGTAACAATGGTAGAAGAAAGAGCTGACTTTATGGTGTGTGTTGAAGATTCAGATGGCAACATCTAATTTTGCAATTTGGCAAACACTTGTTGAACTTATTTTGAACCAGGCAATAGCTAGGTCTTAGATCTGAGAAGTCACAGCCTCTGCCCTTACACAGCTAAACTATGTAGTGGAAAGATTATAAATGTGATACAGATTTAGAAGACAAATTATATGTGGGTCCTAGATAAAACTGTAGGAATTTATTTCTTTATCTAGTAGAAAGAATATTCTGCTGTATCTTTAAGATAATGTCTCTAACTTGGTGGAATTTCTTTTCATAGGCAAATAGGGCTTTGGATTCAGAAAGAATGGATTGCAATATTGTGACTCTGAAAGCTTTGTGCTGATATATACTTTTTTCACACTGGTATTTTTAAAAAGGGGGAAAAGAAGAGGTGGATAGCCAAAAGAATGATAATTTCCCTATTTAGGATGATGTAGAGTAGTAAAGCTCACAGGGCACTGTGACTTGCTATGTATTAATGGATTTTTCCTTGCTAATGTTAGTAGAACTTCAATGGCAGAGAAAATAAAAAGAAATATATTTCTTCTCTTGATGTTATTTGCCTTAGATTGTAAATAGTAATATTTGTTTGGCTTCCTGGAGAAAAAACAATGGGTGAATTGTGCTTTGAAACTCAAGGGAAAACATTAAAAATATGTTCCATGCATTGCCTAATTTTTTTGTGTGTGTGGAGGCAATATTTTAATGCAATTTAGATATCAGTAGTCTTTTTTCTTTAAAGGAAGACAACAGAGGGTTCTGCCATGATAACACGCCAAACTTTCCTCAGTTTTACATAATTCTTGTGAGCCTTTACTTGTGTAATAGAAATATAATACTGTTTTGGAATCACTTAATTACCTTTTTGAATGCCTGAGTTTTTTGTGTATGGCTTATAATAATTCAAGAGGTATGGGATGCTGCCAATGTGAATTCATAATCTCATAGTTCTTACTATCATGGTGATTTTTTAAAAAGTATTGGTTTATAATTTATCTTAAATTATTCATTCCTAATATTACATATAAATTTCATTCAAAACCAAATGATCTCTTTCAGTATATATACACAGCTGTGACAATTTAACATATACCGCTTCTCCTTGATTTACAATTTTTGTTATTTCTACAGTCAATCAATAAGTATTTATAGAGCTTCTCTTTAGTGTAACATATATTTAGGCTTAAAGTTCAGGCCTGTTGGGGGGTTATTCACATGGGAATGAAAACTCTGATTTACCCATACTTTCAATAAATCATCCAGCAGGTTGCTGGTTCTTTGGCTATGTTGAGCAGGCACAGCTATAATGAAGTCCCCAAACGGTTTACACCAGCAAAGGAACTCTTTTTTCAAAGAATTCAATGCTGCCTTACACTTGGCAGCTGGGAATCTTGTAAGACTTGGGATCTTGGGAGCTTTATTCCTTCTCTGTGTTACTCCTCCCTGTGTGAGGATAAAAATCTCAACCTCACCCACATTAAAGTGATCTGTATCTTTTATGTATGGTGGTGCCTTTCTGAGAATCACTTCCTCATGTGGCAACAACATATGACACACTTTTTGCCAAAACTCTATGTAAAAGCACTGATACATAATGCTATGTATGGAAGGCACTGAACTATGGAATTCTCAAAAACAAGGAGCATAAGAGCATGGCAGGGTTTCTCAAACTTTTGGTATCAAGACATCTTTGCAATTAAAAAAAAAATCATTGATGATCTCAGACTTTTTTCCTTTTTTTTTTTTTTTCCTGTATGTGGATCATAGCTATCTGTACTTACTACATTGGAAAAAAAGCTGGGGACTTTTAAAAATTTTATTCATTAATATATTTAAAATAACAATAATAAGGTCCTTACAAGTTAAGTGTAGTGTCCTAGAAGCCAAAAGAAGTGTATCAATAAGGAATGTGCATCATAAGATTTGGCAACCTAGAGGCTGTGACCTTAATAGTAACAGGTTAAATAATGGGACTTAAAAGCCTGATTACAGAAGGATTATAAAAGAAACTGGATAGATTGAGTAAAGGCCACTCTTTTCAGTGTTTTGTTTGCTTGTTGGTTTTGCAAAGACTCAAAGAAATAGCTTGTAGGAAGAGTGAGTCCAGTAATAGGTATGATTTTGGTTTAGTTTTAGCTTTTTAAAATGGGAGAATTCATAGCATGCTTATGTACTGATGCAGGGAAAATATACGGGTTGATGCCTGTGAGTGGCAACAGGGCTTGGGATCTAGTATAAATATGGAGAGATTGGCTCTAGAAAGACTAAAAAAATGCATCTTTCAAAACAATCAGAAAGGCAGGGTAACTACATTTGCTAACAGGTGGAGGAGATTGGGGTGTCCATCAGGGACCCAGTGGGAGTCTCAACAAGTTCTCTTTGAATTGTTTCACCTCTTAGTGAAAGAGGAAGAAAGATGAGCTAAGAATGACAATGGACAGGGGCGCCTGGTTGGCTCAATCGGTTTTAAGCATCTGTCTTTGGCTCAGGACATGATCCCAGGGTCCTGGGATGGAACCCCACATCAGGCTGCCTGCTCTGTGGGAAGCCTGTTCTCCTTCTCCCTCTGCCTGCTGCTCCCCCTGCTTGTGCTCTTTCTCTCTCTCTATTCCTGTCTAATAAATAAAATCTTAAAAAAAAAAAAGAATGATGATGAGCAAGTAGGTATTAGAGGTTAAAAAAAAAAAA
>ML104059.1:148752-158948 GCA_003697995.1 Taxidea taxus jeffersonii | reverse complement strand
AAAAAAAAAAAAGTTGGTGCAGAAGAGTCACCTAAGAAAGTAGTAGACTGGGAATGAACTAGAACAGGTGTTCTAAGGGTAGTTCCCCAGACCAGCAGCAACAGCAGCAGCAGCACTTTGGAACTTGTTAAAAATACAAATTCTCAGGGCTTACTTCAGGCCTAGTGAATGAAGAACCTTGGGGCTGACCCAGCAAATCCTTCAGGGGTTCTGATGCACACTGAAGTTTGCGAGTCACTGGATGGATAGTTACCGTATGCATTTTGGGTCACCCCAGCTTTGAATGTCGAACATATGCAAAGTGAGACGAGCCAGTTAGTATATTGTAGGTTTTTCTCCAACCAAAGCCATATATATTTTTTTTTAATGGGATAAGCGAATAGTCGGTTTACAGGTTGTGATCATTGGTTTACGAAAGAATAGATGATGGGTCTACAAAAAATTACAGTAATAAAGATTGTTATGGGCTCAGTTGTATTCTCCTCTGGCATTTGTAAGTCAAAGGTCCTAACTCCCAGTACCTCAGAATGTGACTGTATTTGGACAAAGAGCTTTAAGGAGGAAATTAGAGTTAAATGAGGTCCCTAGAGTGGACTCTAATTCAATATGACTAGTGTCCTTAGACGGGGAGGAGACTGGAACACAGAGTAACATGAAAGAAAGAGCATGTGAAAACAGAGATTTTATGGACATTATAAACAAAAGAGAGAGGCCTCAGAAGAAACCAACCCTGCCAACACCTTGATCTTGGACTTCCAGCCTCCAGAACTTTAAGACAACAAATTTTTGTTGTTTAAGCCACCCAGTGTATGGTACTTTGTTACAACTGTCCTAATGACTACAAAGATACCAGAAAAAATTTTTTGTTTTCTAAACACAAAGGACTGACTTCACTTAGTAGATCAGTACTTTGCCCAACTGACTTATGCTAAGTGTCTTTATTCCTTTCCATAAACGAGCATTATAGTAGCATCGGCCTCATAGGTCTAGTGTGGAGATTAAATGAGGTAATTCATGTAAAGCCTTAGCTCAGGCCCTAACCCATGAAGTCTTGGGAAATGTTAGCATGGACAAAATGGCATCACCTCAAAAGAGCATGTATGCTTGGCTAGGGCAGCTTGCCCTTGTGAATCCACAGTTAGAACTCAAACTGTAGAATCTCTGGGGGAATCAGGCTCTGTGGCTGTCGATCGGAGGTGTGTGTTCCCGAACCTCGAATCTCGTGGCACTGCCCTTTTAGTCTTCTCTGGGATTGATTTCTGAAGCAGCCCTAAAGGCCACAAGGCAGGGTTGGGACTCCTGGATTGATTTTCTATGTTGACACAGCAGGCCAGACCCTGTCTGGTTTATAAACTGATTCTATATTATTTCCAGGTCCCTTATGAAACTGAGCCGGAAAATCATTCTTGCAAGATTGTTGGATTTTCTCTTGTGTAGTTTTGTTTTGGGGGGCTGTGGAGGCAGGGAGGGGCACTGAGAGGTGACTGAGAGCAATTCCTTTTCTCTTCCCAATCTTGTATTTAGCCATTTCAAAATGTCATCACACTGAGAAAATACTGCTTAATTGGCACTATGACAGCTTTTTATATAAGACCCAGTCTAGGCTCAGGATGCTACTTACTGTGATTATCACTTCCAAGTGTGATGTTTTGTTGTATTTTTCCTCCACAAGCAGTTATTTGTTGGTAATGGATTTCTGTAAGCCAAATTATATCCCCCCTTTAAGGATGATTTCAACTGTGCATCTATAGCACCCTTTCCAGAAAGGGCTAATTATTATTGACAGGGATGATAGAAAGACAGATTCTCTCTGTTCTGGGCAATTAAATAACCTTTTTTCCCAGTTTACTTGGCACAGATCTGTTGTTGAACCAGCATCCTGGATTTGTGCTTAAACTACAATAAAAATAAATGTGGGAAGTCTCAGTTTGTGCAAAGACCAGTGCTCCTGTCATTTTAAAGCCTTTTTAAATTTCTGCAAGTGAGCTCTTTGTGGATTTCACAGCCTGATCTTAGGGTCATGCAATATAAAGTGAGCACCCCAGGTGCCATATCTGTCCATTAAGGCAGAGAAACAAACTGGTGGCTTATGGGTGGACAACTCTTACATATTTAAGACCTTGGCTCACTTGCTAGAGTTTTAGTATTTTTCTTCTAGTTGTGTAAGACTTTGGTTTCATAGGAATCTCAATCCAATATGTTACATCTTATATTTGTTAAAAGTTTTTTCCCATGGTAGTCCTGGACTTTTAATTTTATTTATGGTATTTTCTGTAGTGAGTAGTGTAATGTTCCCATATCCACAAATCTATTCATATTTTCCTTTTTGAAGTAAGGTGAACACTTACATTTTTAATCCTCCCCCCCAATAGCTCAATAATTATTTCCATACTTTTCTGTTTCTCCCTGATTTGAAATATGTAGTACTTTTTTATTTACGCTAAGTAATCTATATCAGATATCTGCCTACTTCTGTGATTTGTGGGCTCATTCTTTTATCATTACCATTCTGAGACTGGAACCTCAGAGTATACTTTCATATATGGTAAGGATAATCCTTGTCTATTACTCTTCTTTATCAAAACATTTTATTTATCCTCATCTGCTTATCATTTCAAATAAAATTTTAACATTGTAATTATATATGTAATACATACTTTTTTTAGCTTTATTTAAACATATAATGTAACCCCACCACCCTCTCCCAACCCCTCTCCCCCCCACCCCCCTCAGTTTGTTTTATGAATTTTTTTCTCTTTTTTATTTTATTTTAAACATTTTATTTATTTTTTTAAATTTCTTTTCAGTGTTCCAAGAATTCATTTTTTATGCACCACACCCAGTGCTCCACGCAATACATGCCCTCCACAATACCCACCACCAGGGTCACCCAACCTCCCAGCCCCCTCCCCTCCAAAACCCTTATACTTTTAATCATAAAAACATATTAAATGTGGAATGATTTTAGGTAAAAAGTAAAAAGCCCCCTTGATTTTTTAATTCCATGCTAGAATCAAACATTTAATTCTATGAGTGTACTTCTGAATCTTTTTCTAATCATTTGCCTGTATGTGTTTACAAAATAGTTTCTTTTTACATGAAGTATAATAACATACATACATACTTTTTCAATGCATACCTGTGGAGAATTCCCATGCAGTAAGTATTGGGAAACATCAGTGACCAAGATGAGCAGACTCACTGGGCTTACAAAACTTACATCCTAGTGGAGAAAAACACACAATTAACAATAACATATCATTAAAATCATGTAACATCTTAGAGTATGGTAAATGCTGTGAACAGCAATGCAGCATAAAGAAGATGAGACCTTCTTGTGTGTATAGTGAAGATTGTTGCAGTTTTAAATAAGATGGTCAAGCAGCTCCACTGAGAGAGTAGCATTTGAGTAAGACTTGTGGGAAGCATTCCAAAACTTAGTTTTAACACTTGACATAACTTGAAGACTTTTCTTGTCAGCACACAAAGATCCCTTTGTTCTTTCAATTGCCCCTTAATATCCCACAGCACTTTACTGCTTCTTTTTTGGAAATTAACTAAGTATAGAAGATTTTAAAAAAACACAATATTTACTAGACATAGAAGTATATAACCCACATTAAGAATATACCTTATGTTCTAACAGTATTGAAATATCTATGAATAATTTGCCATGCATTAGGTATTAACATCTCAATAAATTGAAAACAACAATAAACAAAAAATTAAAAATGGGTATCATTCAGGTTACACCTTTAAACCCAATGCAATAAATTAAAAAATGAACAATGAAATAATAGCCAATGAAATATACTCACATAAAAATTTTAAAAAATACATAACTTACAATTCTTTATTGATACATAATTGTTATAATTCCTTACTTGTTTCTAAGACCAATTTCTGATCCTCAAAATTGATATTAGAAACTCTTTTAGGGTTTTACTTATTGATTTGAGAGAGAGAGAGAGAGTGCTCATAAATGGTAGGGGAGAAGAAGGAGGAGGGGGACAAGCAGACTCCTTGCTGAGCAAGGTTTGATGCAGGCCTGGATCTCAGGACCCTGGGATCATGACCTGAGCCTAAGGCAGACTTAACCAACTGAGACACTCAGGTGCCCTGATATTAGAAACTCTTTTAAACTCTTAGAAACTCTTTTAAAATCAGTGAGCATACTGTTCATAATTCCTATGAGATACAATAAAGCAATATATAGAGTTAATTTTGAAAACTCCAAACACTTATTTGAGAACGACATGGTGTAAAATAAGGTATTATATACAAAATTATAAACAGAATAAACAAAATGTAAGTAAAGTAGAAGAATTTTTGAAGAAAAATAATAACATTAAAAATATGTATAGTAATTTGAAAAGACTTACTTTGCAAGTCATTTGAGAGAAAGAAGATGAAGGAGTATAATTACAAATTAGGAGAAAATTTTTTTTCAATAAAAAAGAATGGCATATTTATATGTAAAGGAATATGTATATTTTTTAAATGTAGAATCCAGATAAGTGTGTAGTTTCTACAAAGATATAAATGACTAAAACTGAGTCAAGAACAGATAATCTTAATAGAGCAAATTCAATAAAATAAGCAAAATGTAGTCAAAGGATTTTAAAAAGTTTCTATTTTTAATATAGCTAATTATAGTCACATTTCCACTTATTCTCTCAAATATGGAAAGTAACCAGAAAAATAAGACATAAAAATGCAAATTCATTTTGTTGTTGCTGTTGTTGAAACAAGTAAACTGCTAAATTCCTGAACAACAAATAGGAGGAATAGTTGCCCAAATCAGTAAACTTGAAACAGGAGTATAGAAAGAAGCAGGAAAATAAGGTCCATGACTTCAGAGCTCAGAAAATATTGGTAAAACATACCCTTCTTTTTGGTGGGGTCTTTGTCTGGTTTGGGGATCAGAGTAATGCTGGCTTCTTAAAAAAAGTCCAGAAGTTTTCCTTCTGTTTCTATTGAAACAGCTTCAGGAGAATAGGTATTATTTATTCTTTGAATGTTTGGTAGAATTTCAGACCAATATCCTTGATGAATACAGATGCCAAGATTCTCAACAAGATCTTAGCTAATAGGATCCAACAGTACATTAAAAAGATTATCCACCATGACCAGGTGGGATTTATCCATGGGATGCAAGGGTGGTTCAACATTTGCAAATCAATCAATGTGATAGAACAATTCAGTAAGAGAAGAGAGAAGAATCACATGGCCCTCTCAATTGATGCAGAAAAAGCATTGACAAGATACAGCATCCATTGCTGATTAAAATGATTCAAAGTATAGGGATAGAGGGAACATTCCTCAACTTCATAAAATCTATCTATGAAAAACTCATGGTGAATATCATCTTAAATGAGGAAAAGCTGACAGCCTTCCCTTTGAGATCAGGAACACGACAAGGATGTCCACTCTCACCATTGTTGTTCAACATAGTACTAGAAGTCCTAGCAACAGTAATCAGACAACAAAAAGAAAGAAAAGGTATTCAAATGGGCAAAGAAGTCAAACTCTCTCTCTTTGCAGATGACATGATACTTTATAGGGAAAACCCAAAAGACTCCATCCCCAAACTACCAGAACTCATACAGCAATTCAGTAATGTGGCAGGATACAAAATCAATGTACAGAAATCAGTTGCTTTCATATACACTAACAATGAAAAAAATAGAAAGAGAAATTAGAGAATCGATTCCATCTATTATAGCACCAAAAATCATAAGATACCTGGGAGTGAATCTAACCAAGTAAAGGATCTGTACTCTAAGAACTACAGAACACTTATGAAAGATATTGAAGAAGACACAAAAAGATGGAAAAGTATTCTATGCTCATGGGTCAGAAGAATAAACATTGTCAAAATGTCTATACTGCCTAGAGCCATCTGTACTTTCAAGACCATCCCGATCAAAATTCCACCAGCATTTTTCAAAGAGCTGGAACAGACAATCCTAAAATTTTCATGGGACCAGAAGAGAACCTGAATTGCTAAGGAAATGTTGAAAAAGAAAAAAACTGGGGACATTATGTTGTCTGATTTCAAGCTTTACTATGAAGCTGTGATCACCAAGACAGCATGGTATTGGCACAAAAACAGACACATAGACCAGTGGAACAGAGTACAGAACCCAGATATGGATCCTCAACTTTATGGTCAAATAATCTTCGACAAAGCAGGAAAAAAATATACAGTGGAAAAAAGACAGTCTCTTCAATAAATAGTGCTGGAAAAATTGGACAGCTATGTGTAGAAGAATGAAACTCAACAATTCTCTTACACCATATACAAAGATAAATTCAAAATGGATAAAAGATTTTAATGTGAGGCAGGAATCTATCAAAATCCTAGAGGAGAACATAGGCAGTAACCTCTTCAACATCTCCATGGCAATGTCTTCAGAGGAGTCAAGATGGCGGAGAAGTAGCAGGCTGAGATGACATCAGGCAGCAGGAGACCAGCTAGATAGCCTATCAAAGCATTCCAAACACCTACAAATCCAACACGAGATCGAAGAAAAGAAGAACAACAATTCTAGAAACAGAAAATTGACCACTTTCTAAAAGGTAGGGCCAGTGGAAAAATGAATACAACACGATGGGAAGATAGACCCTGGGGGGAGGGGCCAGCTCCCAGCAAGTGGTGGAACAACGGAGCACAAAATCAGGACTTTTAAAAGTCTGTTCCATGGAGGGACATCACTCCAGAGGCTAAACTGGGGTGAAGACCTCACGGGGACAGCGTGGACTCAGGTCCCGCGGGGTCACAGAAGGATCAAGGGTGTCTGAGTGTCGCAGAGGTCACAGGTATTAGAGCAGAGAAACTGGCTGCAGAGACAGAGCCGAGGAGTGAGCTCTCAACTCGGGGTTTCCTAGAGCCGTGGTCTGTGACATGGGTCGGTGCTCTGTGCGAGGGGTCCCCACAAGATCCAGGGAGACTCCGACCTGGGAGAGCTCAGGGATCTACAGGGTTCAGAGACTCCAGGTGGGACTCTGCCAGAGACAGAGATGCTTGGTCACAGGCTGGGTGACCTCAGAGCACAGCCAGAAGCCAGTGAGACGGGACTGATTACGCACGATTTTCTCCAAGCACGGCTGGAGGCTGGGGAGATGGGAGTGATTAAGTGCTTTTCTCTGAAGGCGCACTGAAAACTGGGGCCCCTAGATCTCGGCTCCTCCAAGCCGGAGATTGGGAGGGCGCCATTTTCATTCCCGTCCTCCGGAACTCTACGGAAAGCATTCAGGGAACAAAAGTTCCCGAAAGTGAACCTGACAGTATTACTTAGCCCAGCCCCTGGTAAGGGCGGTGCAATTCTGCCTGGGGCAGAGACTCTTGAAAATCACTACAACAGGCCTCTCCCCCAGAAGATCAACAAGAAATCCAGCCAAGACCAAGTTCACTTAACAAGGAGAACAGCGGATTCTTATCTGGACAAAATGACAAGGTGGAAAAACTCACCACAAAAAAAAAAAGAACAAGAGGCAGTACCGAAGGCTAGGGACCTAATCAATACAGACATTGGTAATATGTCAGATCTGAAATTCAGGACGACGATTCTCAAGGTTCTAGCTGGGCTCGAAAAAGGCATGGAAGATATTAGAGAAACCCTGTCAGGAGAAATAAAAGCCCTTTCTGGAGAAATAAAAGAAGTAAAATCTAATCAAGTTGAAATTAAAAAAGCTATTAATGAAGTACAATAAAAAATGGAGGCTCTTACTGCTAGGATAAATGAGGCAAAAGAAAGAATTAGTGATATAGAAGACCAAATGACAGAGAATAAAGAAGCTGAGCAAAAGAGAGACAAACAACTACTGGATCACGAGGGGAGAATTCGAAAGATAAGTGATACCCTAAGACGAAACAACATTAGAATAATTGGGATTCCAGAAGAAGAAGAAAGAGAGAGAGGAGCAGAAGGTATATTGGAGAGAATTGTTGTAGAGAATTTCCCTAATATAGCAAAGGGAACAAGCATCAAAATCCAGGAGGTGCAGAGAACTCCTCTCACAATCAATAGGAATAGGTCTACACCCCGTCATCTCATAGTAAAATTTACAAGTTTTAGTGACAAAGAGAAAATCCTGAAAGCAGCACGGGACAAGAAGTCTGTAACATACAATGGTAAAAATATTAGATTGGCAGCAGACTTATCCACAGAGACCTGGCAGGCCAGAAAGAACTGGCATGATATATTCAGAGCACTAAACGAGAAAAACATGCAGCCAAGAATACTTTATCCAGCTAGGTTATCATTGAAAATAGAAGGAGAGATAAAAAGCTTCCAGGACAAACAAAAACTGAAAGAATTTGTAAACACCAAACCAGCTCTACAGGAAATATTGAAAGGGGTCCTCTAAGCAAAGAGAAACCCTAAAAGTATTATCAGAAAGGAACAGAGACAATATACAGTAACAATCACCTTACAGGCAATACAATGGCATATTCATATCTCTCAATAGTTACCCTGAACGTAAATGAGCTAAATGCCCCAATCAAAAGACACAGGGTTTCAGAATGGATAAAAAAAACAAAACCCATCCATATGCTGCCTACAAGAAACTCATTTTAGACCTGAAGACACCTCCAGATTGAAAGTGAGGGGGTGGAAAACAATTTACCATGCTAATGGACATCAGAAGAAAGCTGGGGTGGCAATCCTTATATCAGATCAATTAGATTTTAAGCCAAAGACTATAAAAAGAGATGAGGAAGGACACTATATCATACTCAAAGGGTCTGTCCAACAAGAAGATCTAACAATTTTAAATATCTATGCCCCTAACATGAGAGCAGCCAACTATATAAACCAATTAACAACAAAATCAAAGAAACACATTGACAAGAATACAATAATAGTAGGAGACTTTAACACACCCCTCACTGAAATGGACAGATCATCCAAGCAAAAGATCAACAAGGAAATAAAGGTCTTAAATGACACACTGGACCAGATGGACATCACAGATATATTCAGAACATTCCATCCCAAAGCAACAGAATATACATTCTTCTCTAGTGCCCATGGAACATTCTCCAGAATAGATCACATCCTGGGTCATAAATCAGGTCTCAACAGGTATCAAAAGATTGGGATCATTCCCCACATATTTTCAGACCACAATGCTCTGAAGCTAGAACTCAATCACAAGAGGAAATTTGGAAAGAGCAAAAATACATGGAAACTCAACAGCATCCTTCTAAAGAATGAATGGGTCAACCAGGAAATTAAAGAAGAATTGAAAAAAACCATGGAAACAAATGATAATGAAAACACAACGGTCCAAAATCTGTGGGACACAGCAAAGGCAGTCCTGAGAGGAAAATATATAGCAATACAAGTCTATCTCAAGAAACAGGAAAGGTCTCAAATACACAACCAAACCCTACACCTAGAGGAGCTCGAGAAAGAACAACAAAGAAAGCCTAAACGCAGCAGGAGAAGAGAAATAATAAAGATCAAAGTAGAAATCAATGAAATAGAAACCAAAAAAGCAATAGAACAAATCAATGAAACTAGGAGCTGGTTCTTTGAAAGAATCAATAAGATTGGTAAACCCCTGGCCAGACTAATCAAAAAGAAAAGAGAAAGGACCCAAATAAATAAAATCATGAATGAAAGAGGAGAGATCACAACCAACACCCAAGAAATACAAACAATCATAAGAACATATTATGAGCAACTCTATGCCAACAAATTCGACAATCTGGAAGAAATGGATGCTTTCCTAGAGACATATAAACTGCCAAAACTGAACCAGGAAGAAATAGAAAACCTGAATAGGCCCATATCCAGTAAGGAGATTGAAACAGTCATCAAAAATCTCCCAACAAACAAAAGCCCAGGGCCAGATGGCTTCCCAGGGGAATTCTACCAAACATTTAAAGAAGAATTAATTCCTATTCTCCTGAAACTGTTCCAAAGAATAGAAATGGAACGAAAACTTCCAAACTCATTTTATGAGGCCAGCATCACCTTGATCCCCAAACCAGACAAGGATCCCATCAAAAAAGAGAATTACAGACCAATATCCTTGATGAACATAGATGCGAAAATTCTCACCAAAATACTAGCCAATAGGATCCAACAGTACATTAAAAGGATTATTCACCACGACCAAGTGGGATTTATTCCAGGGCAGCAGGGTTGGTTCAACATCCGCAAATCAATCAATGTGATACA
>ML104059.1:0-143752 GCA_003697995.1 Taxidea taxus jeffersonii | reverse complement strand
AATCCAATCAAGAAATGGGCAGAGGACATGAACAGACATTTCTGCAAAGAAGACATCCAGATGGCCAACAGACACATGAAAAAGTGCTCCATATCACTGGGCATCAGGGAAATACAAATCAAAACCACAATGAGATACCACCTCACACCAGTCAGAATGGCTAAAATGAACAAGTCAGGAAATGACAGATGCTGGCGAGGATGTGGAGAAAGGGGAACCCTCCTACACTGTTGGTGGGAATGCAAACTGGTGCAACCACTCTGGAAAACAGCATGGAGGTTCCTCAAAAAACTGAAAATAGAGCTACCTTATGACCCAGCAATTGCACTACTGGGTATTTACCCTAAAGATACAAATGTAGTGATCCAAAGGGGCACGTGTACCTGAATGTTTATAGCAGCAATGTCCACAATAGCCAAGTTATGGAAAGAACCTAAATGTCCATCAACAGATGAATGGATAAAGAAGAGGTGGTATATATATACAATGGAATACTATGCAGCCATCAAAAGAAATGAAATCTTACCATTTGCGACAACATGGATGGAACTAGAGCATATTATGCTTAGCGAAATAATCAACTGGAGAAAGACAACTATCACATGATCTCCCTGATATGAGGAAGTGGAGATGCAATGGGTGTGGGGGTTAAGGTGGTAGGAAATGAAAAAATGAAACAAGATGGGATCGGGGGGGAGACAAACCAAAAGAGACTCTTAATGTCATAAAACAAACTGAGGGGGGTCGGGGGGAGAGGGGTTGGGAGAGGGTGGTGGGGTTACATTATATGTTTAAATAAAAAATCTTAAAGAAAAAAAAAGATATGTCTTCAAAGGCAAAGGAAACAAAAGCAAAAATGAACTTTTGGGACTTCATCTAGATCAAAAGCTTCTGCACAGTAAAGGAAACAGTCAACCAAACAAAGAGGCAACCCATGGAATGGGAGAAGATATTCCCAAATGACACTACAGACAAAGGACTGATATCCAAGATCTATAAAGATCTCCTCAAACTCAACACACAGAAAACAGATAATCATGTCAAAAAATGGGCAGAAGACATGAACAGACACTTCTCCAAAGAAGACATACAAATGACTAACAGACAAATGAAAAAACGTTCATCATCATTAGTCCTCAGGGAGATTCAAATAAAAAATACATTGAGATACCACCTTACACCAGCTAGAATGGCCAAAATCAATAAGACAATAAACAAGTGTTGGAGAGGATGTGGAGAAAGCGGAACTCTCTTGCACTGTTGGTGGGAATGCAAATTGGTGCAGCCACTTTGAAAAATAGTGTGGAGATTCCTTAAGAAATTAAAAATAGAGCTACCCTATGACCCTGCAATTGCCCTGCTGGGTATTTACCTCAAAGATACAGATGTAGTGAAAAGTAGGGCCACCCATACCTCAATGTTCATAATAGCAATGGCCACGATTGCCAAACTGTGGAAAGAGCCAAGATGCCCTTCAATGGATGAATGGATAAAGAAGATGGGGTCCTTATATGAAATGGAGTATTATGCCTCCATCAGAAAGGGTGAATACTCAACTTTTGTGTCAACATGGACTAGAAGAGATTATGCTGAGTGAAATAAGTCAAGCAGAGAGTCAATTATCATAAGGTTTCACTTACTTGTGGAGCATAAGGAATAACACCCAGGACACTGGGAAGAAGTCAGTTGGGGGAATCAGTGGGAGAGACAAACCATGAGAGACTGTGAACTCTGAGAGGCAAACTGAGGATTTGGGGGTGTGTGGGTGGTGGGGGTGAAACTGCGGATCGGTATTCTGGAGGGCAATATTGCATGAAGCACTGAGTGTGGTGCACAAACAATGAATTTTGGAACACTGAAAAAAATTAAAGTAAATTAAATTTTTTAAAAAGAAATAATGAAATAAGCACATCTGTTTTTTAAAAAAGAAAACAAACAAACAAACAAACAAACATATCTTTCTATCCTAAATGGTGTATTCTATTGCAAAAGTGACCTTTTTTTTTTTTAAATAACAACAGTAACTGGGCCTATGGCCTGCCAATGGGAACTTCCATGGAACAGGTTCTGGGGGGAAGGAGAAGAGAAAAGCTGAGTTGAGAATTTTCACAGACAAGCTGTGTTTTCAGGTAGCAGAGTGCCAATGAAGTAGAGGACATAAGGAAACCGTACATTGTGAGTAGCTCTGCAGAGCTGATTTCGGTGAACTGGGGAGATGTAATGCTGAAGGGCTATAATTCTGTGTTTCTTGGCTAGGACATGCTTCTATCCTTTCTCTACATATTTTGAAAAGAGTTAGTCCTGGATATTTAGTCAAAATGAAAAAGATGAGTTCTAAAAAGGAATAGCTAGTGTAGTATTTATACAAAGATACTATTTTAAAAAGAAAAGAAAGAAAAGACATAAAAAACAAATGGGAGATATGAGACAAGTAACACTCTTTGGAAAACAAAACTTTTTCATAAAATGGCAAAAGTTGTCATTAATTGAGTCATATAAGATTGAAATATGACTTAAACTAATTCTTTTCATAAAACAAAAGCACAAAGAAGATATACAAGAGTTTAGGAAAAACAGAAAAACTGCAGAAAGAAATATGAGCTGGCAGAGTTCAGAAAACAAATAGAAGATTATAAATAACCACAATAAGCAAGGTGAAATGGAAATAGCCCAACATGTACACATGTTGACACTATTAAATCACTATGAAATCACTATTGTGATTAAGTGAGTGGTACAAATTAAGTGAGTGGTACAGATTAAGTGAGTGGTACAAAGCAAGCAAGAAAAATGAAAGTGAGCAAGAATTTAAAAGGGTTAGAGAGAAGATTATAAGTAAAATAAACAAACCTAGCCCCATAAAACAAGTGAAAGCATGAAGCTGAAAATGCATTTAAATTTCCTGAAACAAAAGAAAACTTGGAGTTGCATTTTTGGAGGACATATTAGATCCCAGAAAAAGATCAACACAGATTAGGCAACACAGCACATTTTATAATAGTTCCTAGACTTGAAAGATAATGATAGACTCCTCGATCAGAAAAAAGTTAATGGCCTTTATAAGAAAACATCGGGGCAGCCTCACTAGCTCCACAGTAACATAAAATGCTAGAGTCAGTTGCAAGGATGACCATAACCTCTAAAGAAAAGAGAATGTGGTGCTTGGGTGGCTCAGTTTGTTAAGCATTTGACTTTAGCTCAGGTCCTGATCCCAGGGTCCTGGGATCCAGTCCCACATCTGGCTCCCTGGTCAGCAGGGAGCCTGCATCTCTCTCTGCTGCTCCACCTGCTTGTGCACATGCTTTCTCTCTCTCTGTCTTGTCAGATAAATATAAAATAAAATCTGTAAGGGAAAAAAAAAGAGAGAAAGAGAGAATATGATCCCTAAAATTTCCACCCAAAAAGACTGTCATAAAAGGCAATTTAAAAAGTTTTGCCTATCACAATGGCAAAGATCAACAAGTTTGGTAACACAGCATACAATGGCAAGAGTGTAGGAACACAGAGGTTCTTATACATAGCACATGGGACAATCCAGTGTTGTAATTTCTAAAGAAAGCAACATGACAGAATCTGCTAAAATGATGCATCATACTCTTTGCATAAGCAACTTCACTTGATTTTTTCCTTCAGAAGTAATTGCACAAAAGTACAAGGATGTAAGTACAAGAATTTTCATGTACTATTTTGTTTATAGAAAATGATTGGCAGCAAACTAAATAACCAACACTAGAAGAGTATTTACATGCATTGTTACATACCAAAAAAGAATACTTTGGACAAGGTAAATACGTTTCCATTGCAAAAGTCCAGATGGCAACATTTTTTATCTAGAAATGGACCTAAGTGTTTCCTGGTTGTACAGTCAGACTCCTTAAAGGTCCTGATAATTGGGAAGAAAGCTACTGTAAACATCACCGTCCACTTTATTTTAAATGTCTTCACTAAGCCATGCTGCATTTCCCTAGGTGCCCCCATATTCTCTCTACCTCTTGACCCATCAAAGCTCTATCTTGAGAAAGACTATTATAAATTCCTTCTCTTTAAAGTATAAATTTCGCATAAGGTGTGATTTTTCTTGAGATTATTTGCTGTTTGAGAGAAGACAACATTTAAGCCAACAGAAGAAAGAGGTAATTGCAATCTACATATCAGCCTGCCCGTTGATGGGGTTTGTAGGTCGTGGTGGGAAGATAACCCTCTCCATAGTTTTCCAAATAGTATACTCTGCTTGCCTGTAATCCTGGCCTTGCCCAGAATATGCATTTGCATTCATTGGGAGAGAGAGTTTTTCTTTTTTTGAAGTTCTGTGAGGTTGTTCATCTTCTCCTTTGGGCATTTGTGTACAGAGTTTGTTTATTTGTTTGTTTTATGCCCTCTCTGCCACATTAGTGTGCCATACTGCATTCAACAAATGACTAGGGAATTCAATATAAGATTTTTTTTTCAAATTCAGTATTTTATGTGCAAATCATGTATAAGCATTCTCCTGAGCATTATGAACAACACTGGAGATTTTGCCTGAGCTCTTTCCACAGCTTTTACTGGTATCCTTCCCACCACATTCTCTAAAATTTCCTTTTTTACTTTCTACATCCCTGTTTTTTCCTAAAAGACTGACTAATTTTGTGCCTTCTCCACAAAGCCTATATTACATCTCCAAAGAGGAATCTCTCTTTTCTGAACTCAGAACCCTTATGGAATGGGTCTGTAGTGTGAAACTCTAGCAAAAACTAGCTTGCTTATGTTTCATCTCTCTCTCTCTCTCTCGTAGCTGGTAGATATTTCTGGGTTAATATTTTATGAATATATTTCCTTGATTATAATATGTTGTATTCAGAAATATTTTTCTTTGAAATAAGTGATGTCTCTTCCACACACAAATGTTTCATAAGCATTATTGACACAATAATATATCAACAGTTTAATTCTTTGAAAAAAATAGATAATTAACATCATTTAGTGCTTGTTAAGGAAGCGACATTGCTCCATCATTCTTATACTGAGAAATTACTAGCTTTGTGAGGGTTTCTCAGGTTTTTCAAAATGAAGTAATATGGGGAAATCTCACTTATGTTTCCTTGCCAGGGAGGAAGGCATTCCGGATTCCCAGAATAGTCTGCTCCAATGCTGTCATTGGTTGGGTGGTCCCTCCTCTCCTCTCTGACTGTTGTCTTTAGCAGCAGATTGGCTTCATTCACGGACTCAAAAGCTGGAAAGCATGTTCAGAAACCTACTTTATAGAGGGTAGGTGGAATAGACCATATGTTTTGTTCTTAGTGTCATAATTTTTTCCTTTTTCTCCCTCATGTCAGATGTCTTCCCCCTGTGGTTTTGCTGGCAAGCACAGTGGTTCTTCCATTTTTCCTGTTTTTGTTTTTTCACCAACACCCAGACTACATTTCCAGTGACACTTGCTAGAGTGCTATTCACTGATTAAGCATTGGAAGTTTAGCATTTTGTGTGGTAACTTGCCAGCTAGATTCTAAGCATTTCCATGAAGCTATTATATCTTTGTATTCCTCCTTCAACCTTGCCCAAATTTACAGAACTTACACAGAACTATTAGTTGACAACTAGTATCTATATTATTAAGAGATGACATGTAGTCCATGCTTTCAGGGAAGGGTAGGAAGAATGGCTTCAAGTATTTTGCTAAAGGAAACATGTAAGTTCCTATTCCTTCCCACACTTAAGTTGTTAAGTGATGTTGACAAATGTCATAACTGGTGGCTGGTCAACTTATGGTGAATAAACAAAGCATTCTGAGGAGAAAATATACCAGGAGGTGATCCAGATTCTTCTCCCCTTTGGTCTCAGATCCTTTACAGAATGGGGCAGAGTTGTTATTTTATCGAAACTATCCTCGGAAGGTAGTTAACGTTTTAAAGATGTTTTTACAATGTCCCAAACACTCATTGGTCTAGAACCCACATCCCTTTTACAAATCAAATCTGCTAGTAAATCATTCTCTCTTGACATATTAAATATGGTGATTTCCAAAGTTCATATTAGCCATAATTTATCAGATAGGATCTATGCCTTGAAAGAGTTAAGTAGATCTATATTAAGTAAAAGCAAATATACAGAACAGCATTTTTTTTTGAAAATTTAGAAAAAAAATTGAAAACATGGTTTCTTTTTGTAGATCAACAGGTCATGCATAGTAAACCAATAACTACTTTTTTTTTTTTCTGGAAGATGATATCATACAAAACTCAGTTCATTTCTCTAATTCCCAGAGAAAGTGGAGATCTCATTGGATTTTAAATTTATGGATTATTTTTTGTCAGTTCATGGAAAGTTTGGTAAAATAAGATTAAAATAAGATACACAGGAATGAATTCTGTGCAGAGTCCTGAAGCTTGTTTAATACCACATATATACAGCTTTTATTCTCAGAGGATAGCTTAGAAATATAAGAAAGTGAAACCTACAAACCTCTTTTTAAAAGAGTACTGTACCCACCTTACAACTGTATCCTCCTGGAGGAAGATTATTTATTAAAATAATTGTAGAAGTTGACAATTTTTTCCCTGAGAAAGTTAGAAAAGTTTCCTTTGTGTTTTATTCATAGAAGAGGCAGTCTGAGAAAAAGGTCTTCGTTGACCTAGATTCTCTGCTTCCCTGTATGCCAATAATTCAAAGAACCCAAATTTATGCATCTGACACCATCTCATCATAAATAACAATATTCCTGCCTACATAGTATAGTACTCTTCAAGATGTGCAAATAATTTCACACACATTTTCTCATTAATCCTCCCATATTATTATCCCCAAATACAAGGATGTGGAAATTTAGAAGGAGAGAAGTAGAATTACTTACCCAAAAATGCGTATTAAGCTAAATCAAGAGCTTGGGAATGAATTTCCAGAGTGTTCCTAGTACTAGGTGGCAGTTCTGTCCTTCCCCATAGCATCATTGAAATGTCTTCCTGCATAGATATCACATGCTTTAAATAACTGAGGATATATTTTTAAGCCAATTAAACACCTATCTAATGTATTTATAGTAAGTACAGTGTCTCATTTGGGAGATCAATACCTCACCAATATTAAGCCATGAAACATAAATTCTTTTGGTTAAAAGCAAGATGCTTCCCTTATCAATTTATGGAATCTGGCTGTTAGCACCATGGCCCTGCCATCTTTCTCATTGGAATGGGCTTTGATCATTTATTTTGCCAAGGGCAAGATTTATACACATGAACCATTCTTATTCCAATAATGAATGTATTAGTTTCCCTTAAATGTCCAGTGAAAAATTACTAAGAAGTCATTATTCAGGCTCAGCTGATGGGGCTGGGGATGAAGCAATAGTCCTTTTAAGGTTTTTGTTGTCTTTGTTGTTTTCTCCCCCCCCCCCCCCGCCCCACACTCTGTCTTGAAACCCTCATTCTTCCAGAGGTGTGGGAGATATACCTGCAAGCCATTCTGAGGAGAAGCCTCATTCCATCTTCTGAGGATACCTTAATCTTTATTTGACCTTCCCATTTGTAGTGATTGGAAGGGTAGAAAATACATTTCCTGGAGTCCTTTGCAGCTAGGTTCTGTCACTTAGATGCCCTCGAATGAGATTCAGAAGCCAGAGTGAGGCAGAGGCCATTTTCTTAGAGATGTGGTAGTTGACAGGTAAATTCTGACAGTTATAGGGGATCAACGTGGCATAGTCATCAGTGCTACTGATGTGAGGAGCTATGGTGGCTACAGTGACAAGAATGGCAGTAGTTGCTGTGTGTCATTTGGTTTTTGTGTACAGTAATATGACCTTACAACTAGAAGTTCAAGGGTAGTCCATGAACATCCATTCCTTCAGTTCTTCCAAAGATTTTGTAAGCACACACTTCCCTCCATGAAGTCACTTTGTGCTTGATATGCTTTTAGTGGTTTTGGAAACTGACTGAAGCTACAGTTGTTCTCCTGTTGAAGTGCTAAGAAGCAGATAACATTGTGTTAGGTCATTGTAGAGTGAAAGGTCAGACATATTTGGGGTTCAAATCCTAGTTTAGATGATTTGTAACTCTGAAATTTTGGTTCCATTTTTTCATCTTAAAAGTGAATCTGTGGATATCCCCTTGGATAAAACTGTCATCAACAAGAATATCTTCAGAGACCTCGTTCTTAAATGTAAGGTGTGATGAGAGGCCAAGGTCAAGTTCGAAGAGAGATAAAAGACTGACAAGAACAACTGGTTCTTCCAAAAGCTGTGGTTTTAGATCTGTTTTGTTTCATTAAAAATACCAAAAAAAAAAAAAAAGTCTAAGAAATCCAACTTTATAAGAGTTTTGTGATTATTATAAATAATAGTATATAAAGTACTGAAAAAATCAGGTTATTTTGGTTTTAATAGCAATTTAATAAGTTCTTAGTAATTTCATTAAATAATTTTTAAAAAGATCTTATTTATTTATTCATGAGAGAGTGAGACAGAGGCAAAAGCAGGGGGACAAGCAGATTCCCTATGGAGAGCAGGGAGCCTGATGTGGGACTCGATCCTAGGACCTTGGCATCATAACCTGAGCTGAAGGCAGATACTTAACTGACTGAACCACCCAGGGACCCTACATAAAGTGTGTGTGTGGGTCTTGTTGTTTTTTTTAATAAAAGCTCTTTTACTAAAACTGGTTTAAATAGTAAGGACACTTATCATCGCAAATGATTGAAGGTTAATATGCATGATGAGCCCTAGGAATTATGTGTTCTGTGACTCAGTATTATAAAAATGGTTCAATGATGTAAATAGGCCAAAGGTCATTTCTTTAAAATAAAATTTTATTGACTCACAGTCGTGCCACTCTGGTGACTTCTGCACTATATTGGCCAAGTTGAATAACTTCCAGGGGAGCCATGGGCCATTAGTTTAGGAAAATTAAAGTGTTTAGTATCTGGCCTTTTGAAGAAAATTCTTGACCCTTACTATAAACAGTGACACGGTTTTCCTCAGCAGTAATTTCATCCCAAGGTTGGATTTCTTCTTGCCCACAAAATGGCTGTCAATAGTAGTGAGGAGAGAGAAAGAGGGAGAGAGAGGAGGAGGTGTTGAAGAGAGAGAGAAGGACTGAGATTGAGAGAGAAAACCATCTCTTTCAGGCATAACACATTCTCTCCCTTCAGTTTAATTGGGCTAAATTATATGACAGTAACTCCCGGACCAGTAACTATTGTTAGGAGACATGGTGGGCATGAACTTATTACATTAAGCTGAATGTTACTTGGAGTTAGTGATGGTCTGCTTATCTGAAAAATTTGCAGGCTTAAAAGGAAGAAGAAATGTTTATTCAACAATACACATTATTTACCACAAGTACTTAACAAAATGCCTGAAAACATGATAGGTACTCATTATTTGTTTATCCTTTTGCCCGGCAATGTAGGTGCATGCTTGGATAGAGTAAAAATATGCACTGTGCTAGGAATCGGGAGACATGGCATTTCATATTGACTCAAGATAAGACTAGCTTGTGGCCTTGGGGGAAAATCACTCAGCTTTAATTTCTTCACTGGTATATGAAAGGCTGTGGATTAGACAGTACCTAAGGAGCATTCTGGGTATTAAATCAAAGTATTCATTAAAGGACGTATTTTTGGGTAATGCATTAGAGTTTTCAAATTGATTTCCATATACATTAGTAGGAAGTTCATTGCAGTAATAAAACAGAGAATTTCCCCAAGTTCTAAGATTAGAGTGCATGTTTTACTTTTTGATAGATGCACATCCTTGCTGGGGCTTACTGTCAAGAAGAGGTGGGAGATGAACTCTCCTCCAGAGCATCTCATTCATTCATAAAACACATATTGTTCAATTTCTACTAGACTGAGCTAAATAGAGAAGGGGCCCTGATCTCATAAAGTCTGCATTCAAATGAGAGAAGGAGAATAGTCAGTAAGCACATTAATACACACACATACACATGCAATGCCAGACAGTGACAATGTGCTAGGAAATGAGAGTTCAGTGACTATGACAAGAAATGACTGTGGGTGTTACCACATGTTGGGGGGTCATGTCGGGTAGACTTCTGAGAGAGGATTTTTCCCCTGTTAAGGTGTGACTATGTAAATTCAGAGGAAAAGCATCTCTTTCCTTTTTATGTATTTCACCTCATTTTTAGATTTTTTTATTTTTTGTTTTTTATAATCTTTTTATATGTCATGTTAGTCACCATACAGTGCATCATTAGTTTTTGATGTAGTATTCCATAGAATCTAACATTATGGATCTATAATTTTTAATATGTCCCCTAAAATTTTTCTCTGTTGAGAAGTTCTTATAAGTCTTCCCTCAAGAAAACCTTCTGTGTTGGAAGAAGGAGGTTTGGGGAAGGGACAATTTTTAAATAATTTTGACTTATAGAGCTTATATAGCTATGTCTTCTGAGGTTGAAAAATCCTTCTTCAGTCATTAGAAAAGTTAAGACCAGGTTTTGTAATTTTAGGAACATATTTTAGGCAATAGGAACTGAAGTACCCAGAGACCTATAGCAATATCTTAATATGCCAGTCAAATTGCATGAAGAGGCAGAGAGGCAACACCCCAGATTCACCCACTCCTAGGTAACATGATTTCTTTAGCTTCAGTATAAAGGAACAAAGTCCTTCAAGAGGCAGCAGAAGTATCTTGCTTGGAGTCTAAACTAAAAATTGTTTCCTCATTTGGGCAGTCTCACAATATTTCCTGTTATTTCCACCTCTCGTCCCAACAGGAATTAACGATGTTACTGTGAAATTGATCCTTTTTAACTACAGCAAGTGTCTTATGTTATATTTAGTGATTTCTAATTCATGCTTCCTACTATTGTCCCCTGAAATCTTGTTTCTGCTTTTGAATGTGCTTTTCAAAGCAGCTTATAGCATTTAGACATCTGAATATATTGTTAATGTGACACTTGCCCCCCCCCCCAATTGTGTTAATCTGGAAAATACAAAGAAGTGTTGGCAAGACTAATCTTACCCCCAGGCAAAACTGACCCAGTAAATGTTTGTAATGATTGGTTTGCAAGGATTTTATAAAAGTCTGTTTGTCTTGTCTGTGGCTGAGTCTACATGGTGAAGAAGCAAATGATTAATTCAGTGAATTTGGTGACACCTTCTCCTGCCCCAGAAAAAAAAAGTCAGCCTATTTTGTATTACTGTTCCCATGACAAAATTTTGAAATTACCACTTAATTCCTATTGTGCAAATTATTAAGTTGTTTGAAGTTATAAAAGCCAAAAAAATTGAAGATAAAAATACAAAAGATCAAATTGTTTGGGAAACCACATAAATACATGTATGTACATATAAAACAACAATAAGATATCTTGCATGCTTGCAATACACCAGGCTCCACCACTATGCAAAGAATCATTCATGTAGAAAAACTCTTTAGAGTTTCTAAATCCAGACCCTAAATAGTGCCCTCTTGCCTTGGTGACTCTAACAATCTCCATATTGGCCTGAGGAAAGGACAAAGAGATAGTAGAAGCAAAGAGCTAGGTACACCATAGAGAATGATTATAACCCCATTTTAGGGATCAGGAAACTGAGGTTTAAAGAGTTTCTAAGTAACTCCCCCAAAGTCACATAATTCATAAATGCAGTTTCAAGCTCAAGTCTTCATAATATCAACCTTCGTCTATTATAGCAGGACACCTGCACTGATATGCTTTTGCATCTCCTATTATGTCTAGGACATATGAAACCTTTACAGTTATTTGCCAATTGAATGAAATAATTGCAATACATAAGAAAATTCAATGAAATCATTAAACTATCCTTTCAATTCTCAATCCTTAATTATTTTCACTCTCAGAGAATTAAAATCTAGATTGGGTTTGTCTAACTTTTTTTTTAAGTGCCCAATAGTAAATATTTTAGGCTTTGCAGCTCTTGCAGTTTCTGTCAGAACTCCCTGTCCTTGTAGTACAAAAACTGCCATAGATGATAGCAAATGAATGGACAAAATTATGTTCCAATTAAGTTTTATTTGCAAAAACAGAGCTGGCCTGTGGGTCTAGTTTACTGACCATTGATCTACTGTTCATTAAAACCATTTCACTTTCTATTAATAATGAGTACTTTCTCTCAAGTATGATTCCCATGACTAGCAACACTCACTTCCTGTATCCAGGTAGGCAGTGCTTACTTGGGTTTGAGCTGTCCTTTTTTATACTCTCCCTGGTATTTGTGACTGTCCCTCTCTTGGTCTGCTAACTGAAATTATGGGCAGTGATTACAAATTACTAACTACAAAGGACCGAAGTTTGCTCTTAAGACCACTTACCTTGTGTTGTTCTTTTTAACGAAGTGTGGGATAGGATAAGTCCTTCCCTTCATTTTAAAATAATGACCTTTTATTAAACTTCTAATTTTCCAAGCAGGTCTGACTTCACTCATTTCTTAATAATTCTTTCATCAGAATCCCCTCTGGTATATCCAGCATCCAAGATAGGGTGACTTTTATCACTGGTCTTTTATATTTCTCCATATGATTCCTGGAAAGAATAACTAAGTATCACCCAGGCAACCAGTTCACTTAAATCACCCTCTCTCTTGTCCCAAGCTTGTCCTCAGAAGAAAAGATGTACACCCAAAAGCCTTATTTGAAACTTTTAGATGGGAAGCCAAGTATTTGGGGAGTCACTTTGGACTCTTCCGACAGCTTGAAACACAATCAAGGGTAAGAAAACACTAAGAATAGGAGTAAGAAAGGGCAGATAATGTATTGGTTGGGATAATTGGAATATGATAGCATTTTTACAGCCACAAAGCATCTTTAATATATTACTTGATTTGTCCCATTCAGCTTACTGAAATTTGAAACCCTGCAATATTATGAAAACATGTAGACTCAGAGAGAAAAAGTGAGATGTCAGTGTGCTTGGTAAATGGTGGGGTACAACTCCTTTGATATCAAAATTCATGTTACTTTCTGCATTTTCTGGTGGGAGAATTTTATCCAAAATTTTCATATTAAACCAGAAACCATCACAAAGCCTATTACTAAAATTTTATATATAATATATAATGTATTAGATCTAACTATAGTGTATTTCTCAATATTGAACAAATATACTTTATACGATGGTCATGCATAGTCTTCTATCTATGGAAAAATGATTTTCATTCTAACTCTAGGCACAAATGTGTTCTGCTTTATCAGTGATGGTAACACCTTTCCTAGTAATATTGGAACAGACTCTCCACAGGGCAGTGAATAGAAGCGGTCCCATGATATAAACATGGCATCACATAAGGAAAGAGCCCCTGCGCTTTTGAGTCATAGAAAACACCTTTCAAATACCCTTTGGGTTAATGATAGCAAATAAATGGTACTCATGTTACATTTTTTTCTTTCCCTGTTCATGGCCATTATTACACCAGACAGTTGCCATGGACAGAGAGGATGTTGCAATATAAGTGCAATTTATTTGCTATTATGGATATTAATACTAGAGGAGTCCTTGATCAGTCATTTACTAAGCGTCTTGACAGCACCGTCATTCATCACACAAGTGACCTCAAAATCCTTAACACAGTACTCTGGGCCTCCAAAACCAATCAGTAGGGGTTTGCATCACAGCTGAAATCCGCTTGCCAACCCTGCTGTGGATACCAAAGGTCAATTGTCTCATTACTGGGATGGGTTCTGGAAGTGATTCATTCTTGAAAACACATAATGAATGTGAGTTCAGGCCTATTGCTATGGTGAAAAATTTTGTACACAGAGGGCGTTCAATTTATATTAACTATGAGTTATACCAGGAGCTATACTTAATTCATTTGAACTTCATTTGGTCATTTGCTTTTTACGTGTCACTCAGTCTTTTTGACCAGGCTGAAAAAAACACAACAACAATGAACTTCAGTCTAATTTATTAAGCTGGATATGGCATCTAGAGATAAAGGGGGAGTGAAATTTTTCCATTAATCTAATTAATGGTTCTTTCAAATTATTCCCTTATTGTTTGCAACTGATTTAATTACAAAAGCAGCATTTCTGTGAAAATGTATTTCCACATTTAGTTTAGAATTACAAGGCATTTCTCAGAGACATTTTCTGTTTGTTACTTGTTTCATGTTTGGAGTTCAATTTTTGTTTTTGCTTTCAGATCTGTTCTATTTTGATATAGTCACTAGAGATAACTTGAATACAGAGGGTAGCCTAGCAAAAACATGAAGTATATTGATACAGAAGTCAAATAGTTTAAAAACTATATTTGAGATTTGTGATTTCATACAGTTACATAATAAGCCCCCAAATTGGAAGTTAGTTGTTTTCTAAAAGTATTCTCATGAGTTAGTTGACTATTGTAGTTAGATTTTTGTATTAACTTCCAAAGTATAATTAATACATAATATAGCTTAGGGATTTATATGTAATGAGAAAAAAGGCAATAGTATGGCAACTCCAACTGGATAAACTAGTGTTTTATTTATTTTGAATATGTATAGCTTAATAATAAGATTGTTTACTTAAAAGAGAAGGAAGATTTAGTTGGGATATTTCATTTTATTTTATTTTTTAAAGATTTTATTTATTTATTTGACAGAGAGAGATCACAAGAAGGCAGAGAGGCAGGCAGAGAGAGAGAGAGGAGGAAGCAGGCTCCCCGCTGAGCAGAGAGCCCTATGCGGGGCTCGATCCCAAGACCCTGGGATCATGACCTGAGTTGAAGGCAGAGGCTTTAACCCACTGAGCCATCCAGGTGCCCCTAGTTGGGATATTTTATAGAAATTCTGAAATGGAATTCAGAATATTTTTAGGAATATTTGAACATGAGGACTTTTTTTTTTTTGAAATTACATGTAATTACCTTCAAGAACGTGTTTTTTTAAAATTTGCATTATTGTATTTTCTGCTCAAATTGCGGCCATTTCTAGAATCTATAAAACAAAGAAAAATGGAATAGAAATTTGGTCAAGTAAGTGGGGAAGAGTTGAAAGGGATAAGGAAATAGGAAAGACAGTTAAAATAGATGTGGGTTGTCTCAGGTCAAACCAACAATGTTTTAAGTGATGAAAGAGAATAAAGCAGAACATCTGTGCATAGCACCCTTAATTGGGATGAAAGGGAATGCTGAGGAAAGATTGGATTACTGTTCACAGTGTAGTTAGGGTTGCTACATATCCCCAGTGAGTGATGAAGATGGCATAACCACTTGGGAAGACAATTTGGCAGTTTCTCATAAAATTAAACATGCTTTTCCCATATGACCAACAATCGCACTCCTTGGTATCTACCTGAAGGAGTTGAAACTTAAGTCCACACAAAAACATGCACATCAGGGCACCTGAGTGGCTCAGTGGGTTAAGCCTCTGCCTTCAGCTCTCGTCATGATCTAAGGGTCCTGGGATCGAGTCCCACGTCAGGCTCTCTGCTCAGCAGGGAGTCTGCTTCCCCCTCTCTCGCTGCCTGCCTCTCTGCCTACTTGTGATCTCTCTGTCAAATAAATAAATAAAATCTTTAAAAAAATGCACATCGATGTTTACAGCAGCCTTCATCATAACTACCAAAACCTGGAAGCAACCAAGGCATTCTTCAGTAGGTGAATGGCTAAATAAACTGTGGTATATGCACACAAAGAATTATTATTGAGTGTGAAGAGGAAATGAACCACTAAGCTATGAAAAGAAGTGGATGTTACTAGGTGGAAGAAGCCAATTTGGAAAGGCTACATGATTCCTACTCTATGATCCCAACTATAGAACATTCTTTAGAGGACAAACCATGGAGATCTTATGGTTAAACAACAACTACAAAAAAACCCTTATAGTGAAAAGACCAGTGGTTTCCGGGGCTTTCGGGCTGATAGGGGAGAAAGGATCAATAGGCAGAGTAAGAAGATTTTTAGGACAGTAAAAATACTCTGAATGATATAATGATGGATACATGTCATGACATATTTGCCTAAACCCATGGAACATACAACACCCTAATGAGTGAGCCCTAATAATAACTATGGGCTTTGGGTGATTATGATGTGTCAATGTAGTTTCATCAGTTATAACCAGGGTACCACTCTGGTGCATTATGTTGACAATGGGAAATGCTATCCACCTCTGGTGGCAGTGGTATATGTGGAAATCTCTGTACCTTCCTCTCAATTTCACTATGAACCTTAAATTGCCCTAAAAACGTCTTCATAAAAAATTTTTATAGATGATAGAGAGAGTAAGAGAAATGATCTATTATTAGTTGCTCACAGCTAAGGAATTTTGAGCAGTTACATTTTCATAACTGATGAACTAAGTTTCTGTAGTTCAAAATCAACAACATAACAAATAGATCAGTATGCACTTTTATGCCTTTGTGAATGAGTTGGGGAATGGATCACTTCACTCCTATTAGGACCTTACAACACGTAGTTTGCTAGCATAGAGAAAAATTGAAATAACACATTTCCAGATTAGGCTGGTATACTGCAATGTCCTCTGTGTTGGTATCTTCTTAAAAAAGTTGTTACTCAACCAGTTTTCTTGGTGATGACCATCATCATTTAAAAGCTTTCATCTTTTCCTCCAGTTTGAAAATCTGTTTTTTGTTGATAAATTTGTTTTCCTTGGTCTGTTGCAAACTTATTGAAGTGCCCCTGAGTTTTCCCCATGTTTTTTAGAAGAACTAACACTCGTACATCATAAGTGACTGCATCTTTCCTTTTTTAAAGATTTTATTTATTTATTTATCTGAGAGTGAGAGAGCAAGAGAGAGCATGAGGTGCAGGGGTGGGTAGGGGCAGAGGGAGAGGAAGAAGCAGACTCTCCACTGAGCAGGGAACCAAACATAGGGCTAGACCCAGGACTCCAGGATCATGACCTGAGCCAAAGGCAGACGCTCAAATGACTGAGTCACCCAGGCACCCCATGACTGCATCTTTCATATGTGATTAATAGAAAAACCTTCCTTGAAGTATTAGAGACCTACATACATCACCATATTAGGATCATTCTCCATAGACTTTTATTGCCACTAATTAGCTATTTGTATATAATCTCACTAATTCAGGTAAATGTGTTATTAAACTGCTATTGATTATATTCATTTTCTTTCACACACTCCACGTTTCTTGCAAAAACATGTAGATAGAGAGAGAGACAGAGATGACTTAGGTGCAAGAAATTTTTAAGAAGATATTGCCATATTTTAGTTATTTTTATAAAGAATCTATACCTGTGGTCTGGGCACTTATGGCTCTTCTTATAAATAATCACTTCCTTATTAGATGAAAGAAAAAGTGGTGAAAGTGTTTTGTTCATGTCTAATTATCTTAAGCCTATTTTCTGGCTCTGAAGGCCTCACAGCGAAACAGTCTTGACATGCAGAACATACTTTTCATATTATATTTTATTTAAAGAATTTCAGAATAGTCAAGAACACCAAGATCTTGAGATAGAGTACTTCTTCCACATTTTCTGGGCAGAGGCTTCCTTTTAAAAAAATGGGAGATATAGCTATAACAAAATAAAAGAGAAAGTATACCTTTTTATCTCAATTCAAAATTGCTAAGAACATGGTTGTATTTTCACTACATTGTAAAGAAATGTTCTAAAATAGTGTGGTGAAGGGAAATTTTTCCTAGGTGTAGGTCAAAGACATAGGAATTATTTCTTATTTGTTAATTAAATAAATATTACTGGATACAAGTAGAACGTGTGTGTGCAAACTATAATATGGATTGAGTTAATCGTCAAGTTCTGATGTAGTAGTGCTGAAGAAATACTAGTGTTTCTGGAATTTCTGTGGAGAGGCAAAAGAATGTGTGTGCCCATTGTGTGCGCCTGATGCTTCCAAGTAGTGGAATTCTCCTTGAATAACATTCAGAAGGGCCTGAAGACTTCTAAGATTCCCCTCCTTCTTATTTAGCAAATTAATGGAAAGAATTAACACATATTCCAAGAATACTTAGTAGAGTTTGGTTTAAGAGCTCTTTAAAAATACTGATTTTTTTTCTTCAGTGAACAAGATAGTGTGCTCATTGTCCTTCTTATTCCATACTTTAATTAATAACCCAAAGAACCTGCCATCCTGGGAATAATAATTGCAAAACTCCATGACCCAAATCTTATGTAGATGGAATATCCTAGGTAGTATAATGCCTTGAAGCCAGAAAATAAATCTCCTCTTTGGCAATATGAATGTCACTAAGCAAGAAAAATAAACCTTTGGAATATGGAGACAACTACATTGGGTGATTTGAAAGATGCTAGAATGTTTCTCTTATTTCTCCTAAATCCTTTCCCCGCTGGGTAAAGGAGTTAAAAATTCTATTATTAAATATAAATACTTTTGGTTTAAAAGTTTAAATTTAAATTCCCTCTTTATTTGAGGGAGAAATAATATTTTTATTAGTTATACAATTATTATTGGTAGAAATAATGACAATGATAAAAAAAATATTAGAATCACTTATTGGGATTTTTTATGTGTCAGTTACTGGGTCCAGGTTTCCATACACTTAAGTCTTCTTAAAGGTAACTCTAAAGAATGCCCAGATGGGCGAAGTGTTCTTCTTACACTTGTTGCATAATTGGCAATATTACAGAAGAGTTCATCCCCTTCGTCCATGCCTTAGTCTAGTGATTGAAGGCAGAACATTTAGTCCCAGAGGGCTTTCTCTTGATCACTGTAGAGCTTATTTATTGCCATGTGTTATCATTTTTACATCGCTAAAGATAACGTCTTCTGAGAGTATAAAAAGCTGAGAATGTAAGAATGTTCTTGCATTGGCTCATGCAATTTTCTCCACCTTTGCTTTCTCTGTCAGTTGAAATCCTTTGTAGTCATCCTTCACAGATCGCTTTAAATACTGCAAGCTCTAAGAAGTTTGCCTCGACATCTTCCATCCGTTCCCATCCCATTTGTTGGAATTATTCCTTCCTCTTTGTCCTAAGAGCATGTTATCTGCGCCTAAGTTCAGTACATCACTTTGGGCTTACTTGATCCCTGAGATTGCATATTTTGCTCAGGAGTATGAACTGTGTTAGTTGACTTTGAACCCCAGACCTCAGCTCTCTTATCCGTTGTATGTACACAATAAATAACTGTTGTAGATTTGAATTTATCCCACAAGATTGGGTGTAGGAAATACAATGTTTCTTCACTTCCTTTGAGTCCCACCCACCTGTAAGTGGGAAATTAGTTCGGAATGTGGTGGGGAGGGGGTGGCGGCGAGCAGAGAAAAGGAAGCTGACAAGTGTACTGTATTCTGATTATATTATACACTTTAGTTAAGGGACAGACCAGAGAGGAAAATTATTTTAGTCTTGTTCCAGGAGGCAAGTGACATACCAAAGAGATTAAATAACCAGATCTGGAGACACTTTAGGTGGGAGACAAGGGCTCTGTAACCATAGTGCTCCTACTTGTTCTAAGAGTCTGGATAGCAAGTGCCTGACATATAATAAGAAATTTCAGATGTAATAGCCATTGGTGTCTTCTCACTGCACAGATGACCACAGACAAAGTTCTTAGGTTTTTTTGTTTGTTTTTTATTGTTGTTGGTTTTGTTTTGTTTTTAGCCTATTTCCTTACTTGTAATGTCCTCATGGAGATTTTAGTAATTAATTTTTTGCGAATGCTGTAGGTAACTGACATACAATATTTACTTGGTAAGTAGTTCTTAATTCCTCTTTCTCTTGTCCCAACTGAATGACTCTCAAGAATTATTCTGAACAGATATCAAGCCAGTTATCTTAGCCAAATTTTACACTTTTTTAATAACAGCATTTTATACTGAACTAGATTTAGACAAAAGTTTGACTTCGTTAGTGTTTGTTGTTTTGCTTATCTGTGGTTGGTTGGTTTGTTGACTGGTTTTTAAATGACAGCTGAACTGTTTTCTAGGGGGAGAATAGTGTTTCTATAGCACTGTTTCTATGGCCAAGAAATACAAATACCAGTGTAACTTGACTATATCACATTCTGAAATATGGACCCATCAGCCATAACATGCTTCTCCTAACATACTCAATGAAGTCTCAATATCTAGCTTTCTTTCAGTATAAAATTCATTAAAATTAAAGACAAATAAATAAATAATAATTAAATAAACAAATTAAATTAAAAATTCATTAAAAATCATTAAAATTGATTTTTAACAACATTCTTCTCAGCACCAGCAATAAGGTTCACAGACAATCCATTAAATGAGGACACAACCCAATATGATCATCTTTTTGAGGAATAATGGCAAAAATAAAAAGAGAAAATATGAAAGTTTATCAGGTTAAGCAAGATTGTTTGCAAACCGTTAAAGTCTTTATAAACTTGTTCTTTTGGTGGGCAGTTGTCAGCCTTACATTTATGAAATTTAAGTAAAGATAAAATAACTGGTGTTTGGCACACCATAAATGCTTGAACAGGGTAGACACGGATTTCCTCAGCAAATCTCAGAATATTTGAAAGGTTATATAAGTTTATGGATTCCTACCATATCCTTAATGGAGGATTAATGAGGATTGAGGTACATACCTGACCTTTGAAGTTAATATGATTATCTCTGCCCTCCCACAAAACTTTCCAGAATGTCTTTGTCAAAGTAAAAAATGTATAGAGTAGCCTGAAAAAATCTTCCCAAAACAAAAAAGACAAATCTCTTCATTTTAATAGAGATGAAAATTAAAAACACAATGATTTTTTTTCAAACTGATCTCTTAGATGTATAATTCACAATTTTAAAGTGGAGGGGCCTTCAAAATTTGAATCATAACAGATGTTTAATGGAGGCTCGTTGAATAAATAAATTACTGAATAAATGGACAAACTAAAGGAACTTCAGGGCTAGGAAAACAAGGTAACCCTGTGGTACCAGTAATATTCCTGTTGATGAATAATCAGTGACGACAGCACAAATTCAGCCACTCACAGCTACCATTTTAGGGCACACCAGTATAAAAGTGCAAATGAGGTCATATAAATTGGATGAAAAACTAATATTTTATGGCCACTTGCTTCCACTATTTTTATTGATTTATTTTATCATTTTATCTACAATTATATTTTTATTTACTTTATTTATTATAATCTTCATTTATGTATTCTTGCTCTGCCTCCTGACTGTTTCTGTTGACTTCAAGAGAAGCCCACCGTGGCGTGGATAATCCATTGGCTGGTCATGGTGCCGTCTCTAGGTTGCTGTTTGCAGCTACCCCTGGAACAGCGTCATTGGGGTCAGAGTCCTCATCATCTGGGTGAGAGGCAATTTTTAATGCTTAAATGGACACTGCCTGTATTTCATTGTCTTTTTCTCTAAATAAAATATTTAGTCGCCCTAAAACCTGAGATTTAAAAATGTTGGAAAGGCTATAGGATACACGACCTTAGATCTGGTGGTTGCATATGGTATATGAAAGGTCTGCTTAATTATGAAGTAATTCCAAAGTACCATTTGGACCATTTGCCTTGAAAGGAAACTTGAAATAAGTGTCAAAAAGTTATCACTTTCTGAATGAAAATTCCATGAGTTCATCTCTGTGTATGTTATTCTTCCTTAAGGAATAAAATTCAAAAGAGAAACTCATCTTGGATGCAGAGGGCTTTAAAGGTTTCCCTTTGCTTCCTTTTTAGTTTACTCAGGCCCCATATCTTTTGGGTTCATTCCCACGTTTCCTGTGCTACATTTTGCTTTGTGGTATTACCATCAATTCAATTCAGACTGGGGCACGAGGTCTATGTTTACAAAGTACTAATGCCTTCATTTGTGCTCCCAGTTTTTCTTTCTGACCTTCATACCTGCTGTTACAGAAAGAGCCCTGCTCTTTAAACAATAGAGTCCTAGACAAACGTCCATCTCCCCTTGGAAGTGCTTCTTCACAGGCCAGACAGCAAAGAAGACATTAAATATCAAATATAAGGTTGCTTTCCCAGGCAAAGTAAAAAGCCAGAATTTCAAATCTATAGTGTGTTCTAATCTCAAACAAACAGGGTTACTTTTGGAGAGGCTAGTGATTCCAAAAAAAGTTGGTTAAGAAGCAACAGCATCTATGAATAAAAAAAAAGACTAATCAACAAGTAAATGTTGAATTTTTCATAGGTTCTAGGTGATCATTATTATAATGGACATTAAAAGACAAATACATCTATCAGCCTATTAAAATAAATGTTATTATCCAAATGGATTCACAAACATTAAATACATCTTCCCATGAAACATAAAGTACTCTGGTTCTGACCTTTTTGAAGGTCTGTGTGAAGCAGAAGAAATGTTCATTAATGTTACTGGCCCACATCCAGATCTGAGCCAAGAGAAGTTGGTTTATTTATAAACAAAAGTCCCAATAACTTGCTTTTGCAGGATCACAAATTCATACCATGAATCATTCTGTATTGTCTGATATATTTTCTAAATTTAGGATGCAATTCATTATCTAAATTCCTGCATGTTTCAAGACTTTTGCCCTTTGTTCTTCAAAATGTAAAAATAAAATAAAAAGTCCCTAAATCTACAGCACAACCTAACAGAATATAAAAGCTCGTTGTTTTAGAAAATTACATGTCAGTACTATGTAATCTATGGCACCAATTAACCAACAATGATAATTATGAGTTTTTAAAAGCTAGCAAATTTGTTGCTATATCTTGGAGATGATGTTTCTTTTTTTTTCATGTTCTTTTGAGATTTTTTTCTTACTTCATTTTGTAAGGCCCCCTTTTAAAGAGTACAAAGCTATTTATAACAATAGATGTTTTAGGAATTGGCAAACTGTGAATTCCTAGATGCAATGGCATAATAGCCCCTCAAGGAGAGAAATGGACTTTATTCTTGGTGAGTTCCAAATACACAAAAATAAAGGGCTTGCCAGTTGCCAGTGGGAAGTGAACATAATTATGACTTCACAGCTGCTTCTCCAAAAGAAAAAAGCGAGAAAGAGGAAAAAAGGAAGAGTCATGTTTTTTTTTTTGTAGTGCATCTAAAAAGAATATGCACAGAGAGAATATATTTATGCCAGATATAAGAAGCCATAATTAAAGTAATACTGTACTACCAAATTCATGCCAAGAAATTCAGAGATAAGAGATATGCATCTTCAGTACTCTAGTAATTAGAGCAAAGTATGGAAAATCAAGGTTCCCAAATATGTTCCCACTAGCTTATTTTCCCTGAAAGAAGTGGAGTGGTCTTTCAGCAAAATTGTCATCATCTGCTTTCCTCATTTGACTTTTGCAAAGTGACCTGTTAAGAGAAGAGTTCAAAACTTCCTGTGTGGTCTTAAGGAAGGACATTTGGAAAGTTTTACTTGGGACCTTGGAAATTAAATTTTATGAGTGCTGTAAGATAGTCAAGGTTACTATTCATACCTGCCAGGACCGATCTATTGTTTAATCTAGAACAGTTGCTGGCAGCTTTTTCTGTAAATAGTTGGATTGTAACTATTTTAGACTTTGCAGGCCATATAGTTTCTGGTCCCGCTACTTAACCATGCTGTTGGGGATATTAGTAGCCACAAACAATATGCAAATGCATAAGTGAGGAGGTTGTATTCCAGTAAAAGCTTGTTTACAAAAACTGGCAGCAGTTAGATCTGGTCACAGGGCCATTGTTTGCAGAACCCTGAGCTAGACCCCCTTAACAGTGTTATTCATTTAATGCCGTTAAGCCTTTTAAGAATCATTTTTTTGGTGTGAGTAATTTCCTTGAAGTTTTTTGTCAGTTAGTCAGGGAGAGATGGGCCCCAGTGAAGAGCAGTTCTTAACCAAAAACACTGCAAAGATACTTTGGTGACTTGCTTACATGCAGGTTCATTGTATCTAGAACCTGCATGCAGGAACTTGTACTGAAACCAAAATTCTAAATATTTTTGTTATTTTTAATGTTCATTGGTCTCTAGTAGATGTAACAAATAAAAAGAACAGATGAACAGTCAACCTGAGTTCAGTATAGATATTTTGGGGCAGGGAGAAAGGAGGTGCTGGCTGAACTGAATGTTAATTGGGAATCTGCTTGAGAACACCTCATGGAAAAATCATCTCTTTAATCTGCCTCCTAAATTCATAGGCTATCTCAGTCTTCTGAAGAAATGTCGTTATTTGAGTGATAACTGTAAGTGAGTCCAGGATGATGTCTTTCCCTGGTTCTTCAAGTAATCTGCTATTGACCTCTATATGCCACTTAACTTGTATTTGATCTATTTCCCAATTTATAAAATAAAGGAGAATAAAGAGATGTCTGTAGAGTGGTTTGAAAGCCTGAGTGAAAGGTTCTCTAAAACAGAGAGCTGAGCTTTGAGTTGAGCTTCAAAGAGTCAGAAGGACACTTTGGTTATTGAGAATACATTCTAAATCATGTAAGTGGCCACAATGGTAATCTTGTGAATGTCATATTACTCAGCAGTATTCCAGAGGGTCAAATAGATAAGGATGACATAAAAGTTTAATATTCAAGTTAAACCTTTTAATTAAAATATATATGAGAAAAATATGTAGCAGGAATTAATTTTGACCCAAAAGTTGTTATTTTGTGATGTCAGCATAGACATAATTCACCTAGATACTTTTCAAAAGTTCTTTCATAGATAATTGAGGCTCTATCTCTTTTAAAAATTGTGTTTTGCTTATTTTTTCTTACTTTATTTTCCTTCATATTGTCCTCTTTTTGGGGGGAGACCTTACCTTGAACATTTTTAGTAATCCCGATAATGCTATAAATTTAATGTCATAGAAGTAACAGAAGGTAATGGAATTGTGGTGAACTCGGTATCATAATATGGGTCTACATCATTTGCTTTCTTCAACCTTTAGTTTCTGCATAAGTAAGAGATTAGAAGAAGCTTACAAGAGTTCTTTTGGGGGACTAAACAAGGTATAGAATGAGAAAGTACTTAAGAGTTATAGGGGATTCAAAGATTTGAATCTGAGTTTGAGTTTGAGAGAAGGATGCTGCTTAAGTGAGGTACACAGACTTAGTTAATTTCTTCTATAGGAAAAAGAGAAGGAACAAATCATTGCAGTTCTCCTAACAAATGAAGTGTTGGCACTGGGGCACAACAATTTTCACTGTGTCTTAATGTTCTCATTACAAGATATTTAATATCCCTCATCTTCATCCCAAATTGCCAAGAGCACTCTGCAGGTCAGGTCATGGTTAAAGACAAAGGAATGACCTTTTTTGTTCTAAAGGGTGGAAACCAAACCTGGGTGATAATATAAAGCATCTGTGATTTCAAAGAACACTGGATTATTTTGGCATTAAAAAAAGTTACAGATATACTTGTGAATATACCAGCATGCCCCGGCCTGTTCTTTAATGACATGGAGAGATCTGCTTAGAAATAGGGCAGAAATGAAAATGGAAAATTTCATAAATTAAAATAAGTACTCAAAGTAACCATAATGATCAAAAGATACAGACACACCCACGCATACCCAAGATAGTTCCTTAACGTAGAGCCATGGCAAAATAGTCTTAGGTATCACCCCAGTGACTCAAAGGTAGCATGGCTCAAGGCTGTTGGGCAGTCAGAGCTGGTGACAAACCATCAGAGTTGTTGGTAAGACCCTCATATGTTAGTTGGCTTAGATAACTTTCTGTACAAATGAGGATGCACAGGAAGTTGTAAGGAAGCAATAAAAGGAAATTCCTTTGCTCTATGCTTATAGAAGTATGTTGTTATGAAGGAAAAGAAAGGAGGAGGGAATCAGATATAGAACATTATTTAATCGTATGATACAACTGTAGGAGAAGTACTGAGTTTTTGTCCCCATTTAATCGATGGTAGAAATAAGAAAGCGAGGAAAGGTAGTTTTATAAGGGAAGCTTAGACTAAATAATTTATGACTAAATTTTTCTTTGCCCTGATTATTTTGATTCTACTATGAATAAGCTGAGAATTGCTTTGAGAGTCAATTCCAGCTGCTTTCAAGCAGAAATGCAGAGCTAATCAGTCTGGTGAAAAGTGTTCTAGCTAACAGCACCCATTCCTTGGGGTCTTCAAATGTCCAATTATTGTCCAAAGACAAGGAACTCACACCCTATCTGGTGAGAGCACTGAGGCGGCAGTGAGGAATGGCAAGTCTAGTGAAAGCAGGGGACTGATTCCAAATGGATCTAATAGTGTCAGTGCTACTTTTTGGAATCTGGGAGGCAGACCACTAGAGAAGCCCACAGTCCCTAGATTGTTTAGATGCCCAGATCCGCTGCTTATCTGTTTAGTTTGCTTAAAACCCTGCATTACCCCTAAAGGGAATTTGAATCTATACCACTCATAATGAGACAAAATGAATCAGCAGATGAGAGGATTATCTGCATGGTCCTTTAAGGAAACTCTCCCACCCCTACTCTGTCTTACTTTCTCCAAAGGAGGAGACTTTCAAAGGAAGAACTCAAAGTGTACAGGGTGGTCATGAATTTCGTCCTGACTCACAGGTAGAAGAAATTTGACTCCTAGTCACCAGGAAACAGGAAGTCTCCTCCATGGTCTTTTGATCTTTTGTTGCTCTGAGGAGACCCACATATCATTGCTTTGCCACTTCAAGACATTAAACCCATTTGCTCCTTTATATATCTGCTAAACATAGACACCGAAATGAAGAAATACAGCCTAAATAAGGACACCAATAACAGCTTGCAGGAAGTATTTAAAACAATTTTGCAGAAGGTTAGGAGCCATGCTCTTTCCACTCTAAGCTTTAAAATTCTCTCTTTGATCATCCACAAGGTCACTTCACTACAGGTACAAAATTAGAAATGTTGAGATACTGACTTTTCATAGCGGATCAGTTTGAGGCTATTAAGCCCAGAATGCTCAAGTCATAATATACTGAGAAGGCAGTGTATAAATATTGAGAAGGCAGAATCTCATGTGAATTTTCTCTGTCTTTTGGTTCTGTAGGTTGAAGAGGAGGGCTAAGAGGAGGGACCTACAGAAAAGCTGTGAACTTGGAAGTCTGCTGAACAGCCAGGACTACAGACACACGAAGTTCCTTTCAAAAAGCAGGTGATGATGGGCCCTGACACATTGTCAAACTACTCATCAGTCAAGGCTTTGGGAGGCAGTAAGGCATAGCGGTTAAGCTCAAGGGTTTGGGAGACAAGCAGAGCTAGATTTGATTCCTGATACTGCATGTGACTTTTGGAGGACCACCTTATGTCTATAAGATACAGTCCTATTTTGGAATTCATATTAGTATTCCCTACACAGGATTGTGATGAGAATTAAATACTTAGTGCAATGTCTGGCCCATAGTGAGTGCTTCATGTGCTTCATAGTGAGTGGAGGTTTTTATTATGGGGCTGTTTGGAGCGCTGGAACAAACAAGAAAGGAAAAAAGCACGTGGTTTGCCCTCAGAATGCATACAGTCTGGATGGATTCACAAGAAAAGTACATTTGCAGAAAAATTAAATAATATTAAGTGGTATACAGACAAAATGCTAATTATGTAACACAAATGATGTGTTTTATCCATTTATTTATTCATAAAACACATGAGTGCTTCCACTAAGCAGAGATGGGTAATGGAGCTTAGTCTTCATCATTACCTCTATTTTTGCTGTGAAATAATTGAGACTTAGAGACAAAAAGAGCAAGCCAATGTCTCACAAATTGTAAATTACAAGGCTGATATTTGAACACTGGCCGGTGTGACTCCAAAGTTCATGATCTTGTAGAGCTGTCTTTAAGAGCACACAAGCTAGAATTAGAGCAACTGGCTTCACATCTGGACTCTGCTCCTCATTGGTTCTGTGATGTTGGGCAAATTACTTAACTTCTCTGAACTAGTTTCCTCATCTGAATAGTTAACTTAAGATGTTAGTCTTTACTTCTTATGTTGTTTTCTGTTTGTTTGCTTTTGAGGATTAAATGAGTTAATATCTTTAAAAACTTATCATAGTATCTTTCACACTGCAAATGCATAGAAGCTCTATTATTATTTAAATAGTGAATATTGTAATTATTTCTATCTTAGCTGAGTTGTAATATTATATATTGAATGTATATAGTATATATATGTATATAGATATTGTAATATGTGTATAGAACATTATTTGGTATATTGTAAACACTCTATGCTATTATTATTATTATTACCCAATAGTTTACACTACACTTCAATAGTGTGGTTGCCTTCGATCAAAATTGTCATTTCCTACCCCTAAATCTCCATACTCCCTCACCCTGTTAAATGGTATCAAAGACCTCTTATAAGGTATTATTTTTCACTATCTGAAAAAATTGATGTCTTTGTTGATTTTGATAGATAATCACAGAAATTCTAGAATTAGAACAAGCTTAGTTTTAATTTCTAAATCATGATTTTTTAAAATCAGAATTAATGTGTGATTGCACATAAATGATTCTAGCATATAGCACATCCTCAATAAATGTTGGTTATTGTTAGCATCACTGGTTCATCTACTTTCTTTTAATACATCATGGTCAGTGAGTCCTCTCACTTTTCTTTTTAAACATTTTTCATATCATTCCTACAAATCTCCTTACAAATCTTTGGGCTCTAGTTGTCCCCACAGGTACAGTCCATGCTGTGTACCATTGTTGGTGCTTTCAACACTTTAGTTAGACTAACACAGAAATGGTTTCATATTTCCACCATGGCAGACCCTCTGCCTGATGGCCAAGGTCTTCCTTAATCCATCTCTACTTTGTCTGACTCATTTTACTTCCCATGGAGCCCCCATCCTAGTCAAAGTACTCTCCTCAGTATTGTCCTGTCCTATGCTGATTTTGCACTGCGTTCATTGTTTATTGCTTTCTCATTCTTACCTTAGAATCCTCTGTTTCGTTCTCTGCTGACCAAATCTGCCTATCCTTCAAGGCCAAGATCACGTACTACCTCTCACTTGAAGCATGCCCTGACTGTATCTTACCCTGTCAATCTTTCCCTTTTCTAAAACCCTACTGTCTGACTCTTTCCTAACACAGTCCATGATGTAGGGTAACATTATAAAGAATTAATTTAAACACACAGCCTCTTGCCTCCTATTAACTGGGTTCCAAACTTGTTTCCACCTCATACTAGCTATAAGATCTTAGGCCTCAGTTTCCTCATCTATAAAGTGGACATAAAAAGGCCATCTCTTTCATAGAATTATTTGTGCTTAAATAACATAAGCCATGCAAAACACTTAGCATAGAAGCTGATGTGATAATTATTCACTCATGCTACAATGTAGTGGTTATATTAAGAACTCACCACATGTTTTATTGAATTAATTAAACTATTATTTTTATTTCCATTCAGCTTTATAATATTTAGATACAATATTCAGACAGGACAAGAAATCCAGTAGTATGAAGAGGATTTATATTTATTGTTAGAGGGTTGGTAGAGTCTCAGCGTACACAGTCAGAAGGTCTAAATGCTCTCCTCACCTTATTCTGGGTTTATCATCCCTCTCCCACTGATCCTTATTGCTGTTCACCTCTTACTTAATCAGTGGAGAAAGGAAGAGGGTTATGGAAGACTTCAGGTCACTTCAGATAAAATGCACAAAGATAAACCCATTTTGAGTATAGAGAATGTTTTGGGGGAATTCTTTTAAGTTGAACCCATTTTCCCTTTAGAAATCATAGAGGTACTCTACTTGCCCACAGAAGCAAGGGCTGTCTTGCAAGGTCTTCTAATGTAGTGAGAGTTTTAAAGAGGTTATCAACCCTTTCTCCCTAACTACCTGCTATGCTTTCTTCTAGAGGTACTTCTGCTCTTCTCTGATTTTTTTGACTCTAAAAATTATTTTCCCCACCATTCTCTTTTCTCCTCTCTCTTCTTCTCTTTATTCCTTTTTATGGCCTGGCTTTGTTGTTGGTCATAGTAATAATATAATAACCCTTCCTAGGGTACTTAGCAGCGTGGTGGTCTCAGGCTTGGGTTTTCTCCCACCTTTGACCAGTATAGAAGGAAGAACAAAAGCTATCTCTCCAAGTAACAACATCTCTTTACTGAAGTGTTGTCCTGCTGCTGCCTTGGGCCTTTTCTCTTGGATTCACTCTCCTTGCACTTAGGCAACTTTCCTATTTCTCTTCTGTTACTTCCCAATTTCCAGGATGAGTAAATTAGACATATTGTTTCTGGTTTCTCACTCCTAATAAATCATTTAATACACTTCATCAAAATTTGCGGGATATATGGGAAAATGGAAAAATCAACCCAATGTCAACCTTCATATCTAGGTACCCTGCTCTAGCTTGGCAGCCAGAGGCCCAGTCCTGCACTTCCGAACCATCTCCAAGATTAGCCAAACCTCCAGAGCTACTGGAGGTGGACCAGCAGGTGGAGGAACTGGCCCTATACCTTCTTAACAGTCCCCTCCCTATTGGGACCTGGAAGCAGTTTTGGAGGGCTATGGAAAGGGGCCCATCGAAATGTAAGAGGGTACTTACTCTATTACCAGTTAAGGGGCTCCTCTGATTCTACCATCCTGTGCCTAATTCTTACTGTTTCCTTAGTCCTGCAGCAAGCCTAACAACCCTGGCCCACCACCCACCTTCTCCTTTCCACATTTACTGCCTCTACCTTAACTTAACCTCACTATTTCTTGACTGAAGTTTTCTAATACTTGTATCAGTTTTCCAGGGCTGCTGTAAAAAGAGTACCACAAGCTAGGTGGCTTAACACAACAGAAATTTATCTACTCATAATTTTGGAGGCTAAAAGTCAGAAATAACAGTGGTAGCAGGGCCATGTTTCCTCTAAAGGGTGTAGGGAGGAATCCATTCCATGCCTTTTTCTTGGCTTCTGGTGTTGGTGACAATCCTTGGCTTTCCTTGGTTTGCAGCTATATAACTTCAGTCTCGCCTCTGTAGTCATTTAGAGCCCTCATGTCTCTCTTTTTTTTTCTTATAAGGACAATAGTAATATGGAATTCAGGCTCACTCTAATGACCCCAGCTTAACTTAATTACATCTGCGAAAACCCTATTTCCAAATAAGGTTATATCATAGGTACTGAGGTTAGGACTTTAACATATCTCTTGGGGGGACATAATTCAACCCATAATAATCAATACCCTAATGGATCACCAGTGTTTCCTTCCTCTAATCCATCCTCCCTGTACCATCTAGTTAGCTTTCTAAAACACATATCAGATCATTCACACTTGAAATAAGAAAAACAAAATCTGCCCACTCTCCTCTTCTTCCATATAAAATCTTCAAAATTGCATTTTAGGCCATTCTCACTTTAGATTCCATGTCTCTTGCCAGCATATTCATTTATTCTCCCTATCATAGACCCCATGGATCTACAACTATGACTGTTAAAACATTTGAGCCCTTATATATTTTCTAGTGTTTACTCACCCAAGCCCTATTCCCTCCTTAAAATGAATCAGTCCATTCTAGGTTAATTAATAACCCTTTGTTCATGTTGTTGTTAGAGGACTTATCACATGTTCCTTATCTTATTTACCCTGAAATTCCCATCATCTATCAATAAATGATGCCAAATAAATTATTTCAGAGAGGAATAAATTATTTGGTAATTAATGTTGCAATTTTTTAAATTCTTACACTCTTCTTGAGTTTCAGAAACTTGACATTTGTCAATATAAATATCTCATTCAGATATTTTTAGCATGTAGATAAGGGGGCAGATTTTGAAACCAACTTGCTTCAATTAGAAGTTATGTGATATTGCATCCTTTACTTAATCTCCTTGTTCTGCAATTTCTTTTTCTGTTAAATGACAATGAGTTCCTCATTTATAGAGTCATGAAGAGAAAATTAAAAAAATCCTTAGAGTCATGACCGATACAAATTAAATGGCTAATTTCCATTGGCTATCATCTTTTTAACTACTATTACTGTTATTCTTATTAGCTGTCCCTTGTGGAAGGAGAATTATATAATGTGTTGCTCTGAGGTTTAGTAAATAACCTCTTTTTCCCACCAGAGATCAGAACTGAAGGTAGCTATAGTAATCAGACAGGCAAAAGTAAAACTCCAAGGTTTATTTTACTTTACAAGGCAAAAAGTAAACTTCAAGTATGGTTTTGGGTTTTGGGATAGGAGCTGCAACTTGTTCCTTTATCAAAGCTGTTGGGTAGTTTTTCTTACTAGCAAGAGCTACCCATATTACATTGTCTCTGTACACTATACAAATACTGATAGAACAACAGTCTTGAGATGTGTTCTTATGTGACAATGATGGCAAATTTTTATTCATGGTTCCATTCAAGTGCCTGGTATAGAGTGGACTCTCAACAAATGGTAAATCCACATGATAATAATAATTCTAGAGGGTATGTGCTATGGTGAGTGCTGTGAAGTGTGTAAACCTGCGATTCATAGACCTGTACCCCTGGGGCTAATAATACATTGTATGTTTATTAAAAAAATAATAATAATTATGAAAACAATTTCAACACAACAATAATTATGTATGATGATGACCCTCCTCTTAAGTAGGCACACAGGCCTTCTGAGGCTCTGAATACAACTTACAAATCATGTGGATGGAATCTTTGGGAAATTTTTGCATAATCATGTGTGTAGTACTAAAGATTAGATTCTTAAGGGAAAAAAGCTGCATTCATACTGGGAATAAGATGCAGTCTAATTTCATCAGCATATAACATGGGGCTCATTTTGGTTTCCCCAAAGAAAGGAGTGACTGAAAATTTGGTCTTTCGATCTCTTTCTTTTTCTTTCTCCTTTGATGTACATTAGTTCCCATGGAAACTACATTGGGATGGCTTGAGAGTGACATCTACAAATGTAGTGTAAGGTCATTTTTATCGAATGCTTTGAAATTTAAACCATGATTTGTGATGTACAGTGAGCCCTCCTTAACATATTCTGAAGGACTAGGAAAAGACAATAATCTGAATGCAGAAACAAGACACGTGACTGCATTATGCCAGTTCTCAGAAAGTTCAACATTGTTCTCTGCAGAAAAACAGAGAGAGCCTCAATTCCCCAGCATGCTTCCAGGAGATCCTGGCATTGCAGTTGGCCTTCTTAACATGAAGGGGAGAAGAGACCCTCTTTCTTCCTCCTTCCTTATTGCTAGTAGCTAGTGAGGCCACCAGGGAAGAGAAAAATAAGTGCTCAAGGTTTTAAATGCTGCAATAAGTAACTGCTCGTGGACTATGATAAAGCAGCAGGGATTTTCTTTTTTCCAAGCAGTTTCTACCACGACTCCTGGCCTGCCCTTCTTAGAGCACTGGTATGATTTCCTTTATTAATTTGCCAGTGTTGCACGTATAAATTCCAGATGCATTTAGAGGGAGATATGTTTCTAAGGAGAGAAACTAGAGCCCTGGGATAAAAATGACTGGTTTAGTGGAATATGATCATCTCAAGCTTCTCAGACACTCTTCAGAGAAGAAATGTCTGGATGCTTAGTCAGGAGGTCTGGATTCAAATCTTGATTCATTTCCCTTCTCACTATAAGCCTTAAGCAAGTCAAAACTATTCTGAGCCTTGGTACCATGATCTAAAGAACACAAAAGAAATTTAAATGGGTGAATATATGCAGAGGAGATAATGTAGAAGGAAGAGCTTAGAGTAAGTTACATGCAAGGAACTGAATATATTTGCATTGCATAACTGATTTAGTTATCCCATGAAACTTTGATTATATCTGTCTTTATTCTCATTATAGTCCTTTACGCCATAAGTTGTGAAAATGTCCATCTCTTGTCTTGTGTTATAGTTAAATGGAGGTCAAACAGCTATCTCCATTTTACAGTCACCATCTGGAATATGTAGCCTCCAAGGTCAACTTTTGTCAGTGAGAGAGAGGGCTCCTACTTGCTCAACCCAGAAGTGCCATGTATCACCTCCCCTCAGGCTACAATGATCTAGCCCAACTGCAAAGTTAGGCTGGGAGGCATCAGCAAGCGTATCAATAATCAGTGAACACTAACTCTCTCCTTCACATTAAAAAGAAAAGTTCAATGAATCTCACTGTTTACAACTGATGATTAAAATTAAAAAAGAGAGTTGTAAAGAAAGCACAGTTCAAAAGTTGGCAAATGTTGTGTTCTTGATGACATTTTTGTATGACCTGCTGTTCCAACACTGCTAATTTTATCTATAAGGAGCAAAAAGAACAATACATTCTTCATTGATATAGTAAGTCACATTTTTTCATGTCTCCTGCCCACAGACTTAAACTTTAAGAGGCATATAAATAAGCAACTTAGCATATGTGACCTCCTGACCGTGAAGTGTTAAATTCCAGGAACTATATTACTCCACCACTTTTATTCTTCTGTGGAAAATCACTTGATTTATGCCTGATCCCAGGATACAATAAAAATGTGCAGGTATGCCAAACTAGAATGATTGGAACCTGCCAAATAAAAGTTTTAGTTGCCCTTAAAATCTACAAATAAAAGTAACCTTTGATTAAAGATTACACGGGTTATATCATACTTTTATCAGTATTCAGGCACAAAACATGTCCAAATAACTGAATTTCAATATAATACAATGCACCACAGCCTTTGGAGAGAGAGATCTCTGTATGACGAAAAGGAAATTTTCTTACTTGGGAAGGAGTTATAGCAGAAAGGTGGTTCTAGCCAGAAGAAGCTAAACCAGTATTGACAAGGTAGATTAACAGAAATATTCAGCCAAGCAAAGTCTGATGTTTCTCAAGTTTGGCTTATTTACACTGACCATTCATTCTCATTTTATGGGCTTTAGAACTTCAGATGGGGTTCAGCTAGGATTATAAACCAAAGTGCCAAAAAAAAAACCCCACAAGACTTTTGGAAAGGAATTCCCAGCTAACATTTCAGACTCAGGAGGCTGGCATCATTCCAAAATGATTCTCAGCTCTTAGATATTTTAGGCAGGTCCACATTGATGCAGGGAGTCTCCAAAGCAACCTGGAGAATTTCCATCTCATTAGCACTTCATTTATAGTATACCTATGTCAAGCCTAAGCCTTGGGGTTCTGGTCTTAGCTTAAACAGGAGGAAAATAAAATCTACTCCAGTACAAAGCTGAGTACAGACTGGGTCAAGTACAGTCATCGTTGAAGCATGCTCGCATCACCTGTGAAGAACAGCCACTTACTCTGAGTGTTCTTCAGAGGATGAAATATTTCTTCTAAAATTTTTATGCATTTATTGTTTTTTTTGGTCATTAAATGTCATATATTTTTATTCTGGTTCATTTTTCAAACTGGAACTTTTGAGATATAATTGACATGCAACATATATTAGTTTCAGCTGTATAACATAATAATTCAATATATTTGTATATATTGTGAAAGGATCACCACAATAAGTCAAGTCAACATCCATCACTGCACATAGTTAATTTTTTCTCCTTGGGATGAAAACTTTGAAGATCTACTATCTTAGTAACTTTCAAACATAAAATATGCTCTTATTAACTACACATTGTACATTATATCCCCATGACTTATTTATTTTGGAACTGAAAGGTTATACCTTTTGACCCCTTCATCCATTTCAGCTACCCCAAACCCTTTGCCTCTAGCATCTATCTACCTCTTCTCTGTATCTAGGAGTTCAGAGATTTCCTTGTAGGGTGGGGCACAGGGTGGTTAGATTGGACATATAATGAGATCACACAGTATTTGTCTGTCTGACTTATTTCACTTACCATAATGCTCTCAAGCTCTAGCCATGTTACATTGCAAATAGCATCATTTCCTTCTTTTTATGGCTGAATAACATTGCATTACATAGACAGTTAGTATAAATATGTGATATATGTGATACATGTATACCACATTTTCTTTATCCATTCACCCATCAGTGGACATGTAGGTTGCTTCCGTGTCTTGGCTATTGTAAATAATGCTGCTATGACCATGGGGGTACAAATATCTTTTCAAGTCAATGATTTCATTTCCTTCAGGTAAATCCCAGAAGTGAAATTGATGGATCATATGGTAGTTCCACTTTTAATTTTTTGAGAAACCTCCATACTGTTTTCTAATGTGGCTGCCCCAATTTATATTCATACCAACAGTGCACAAGGGTTCTCTTTTCTCTACATTCTTGCCAAAACTTGTTATTCCTTGTTTTGTTTTGTCTTGTTTTTGTTAAAAACCATTCTAACAGGTGTGAGATGGTATCTCATTGTGGGTTTAATTTGTATTTTCCTAGTGATTAATGATGTTGAACATCTTTTCACATGCCTGTTGGCCATCTGTACATCTTCTTTGGAAAAATGTCTATTCAGATCCTCTGCTCATTTTTCACTTAGACTATTTTTTTTGGCTATTGAGTTATAATTTATATTTATATACTTATATATTTTATATATTAGCTCATAGTCAGATGATTTGCAAATTTTTTTCCTATTTCATAGGAAATACTTTTTTTCTTTTTTCACTTTTTTTTCATTTTGTTGATGGTCTCCTTTGCTGCACAGAAGTGTTTTAGTTTGATGTACAAACTGGATTTTTGATGGTCAAAGTTATTAAACAAAATCACTTGGGTTTTAGGTCATGGATTTTAGAACACGTTTGACGCTACTCTGAAAACACTCTGTACAACTTGGGGTTTAAAAAAATGCCACCATGGAAACCTCAGCTGTAGTTAAACAGAGATTGTTCTTTATTCACCTTTGTACCCCTGTGCTTAATGCTGTAGCTTTCAAATACTGATGCTCAGTGTTTCAAAATAAGGAAATGGATGAATGAATGAATGAATGAATGGGAATGAAATATTCTTGAATCCACCCACAGCTTATTCCAGATAGACTTTGTTCAACCCTCCCCTATGAATCAGAATAAGACCTCAGCCAAGCTGCAGGCCATGTAGGATGGCACAGGTAAATTATCACCAGGGTGGTGGCAGGCTGCAGGGAGACAGGGAGACTGGGACAGCTGCCAGGTAACTGTGCAGATTATATCAGAAAGCAAATTTAGCCAATTGTTGGGTTAGAGTTCCTGTAGTTTCACAAATACACAATTTTATAAGTTTCTGGTAACTTTTAGTTGCCTGTGATTCCAGGAATGATCAGATCATGCAAAGCAGCTGGCATGTGCAAAGTCATTTGTACTAGGTTTGATATGCTATGCATCAGATTTCCATTTCTAGTTGTGACTTTCACAGGCCAAGTCTAACATCAGTTAATCCTAATTTTTTGTTTGCTTTTTGTTTTGTTGTTGTTATTATTCTCAGTTTTATAACTCAGTTTGGCTAAAGATTATTTGAGATTTAAAACAAGAAAAATTCAAAGATCAAAATATCTATACACACATACATATAGAGGCACACCTGCATAAAACATATTTATGTATAAAAATACTTATGTATGAGCACATATACATATATCCCATAAAGCCATGCTCATATAATTCTGTATTATATATGATATATATATTTCATAGTGTATGTGGAAATATACATGTGTGTACACATTTAAATATGGGATACATATATATACATATAATATGGAATTGTATGGGTATTATTATGTAGGTATGTGTGTGTGTATATATATATACCTATGCATATACATATATACACTATATATATGTTTATATTTTATACTGACACCATTGCTTTATTCACCAAATATTAATAAATATTTATTGCATCTAGGTACTCTACTAGGCACTTAGAATACAAAAAGTGACTTTTTTTCCAGTGTTCAAGAAAATCACAGCTTGCAAAGGAAGAAAGACTCACAAACACATAAATGCAGTTTAATGGCAATATAGGCAAATTCTTCCTGGAAGGCCTCAAGAAAAGAATATTCCATACATTCACTACTTATTACATGCAGGTCTTTCTTACTTTATCTAGTCTATCCATCTTCCAAGTAATGAGTTTGCAGATACTTTTTACCTTGATAAAAATCTCAGAATGGTTGCAAGTATTGGTGGCCAAATTTTGATTTATGTCTCTAAGAGCTATAGCACCTTTTGCTTTTCCTAGCATCACATGAAAATTTGTTGCTTGAACTTTGGAGAAGTTTCTTCCCTTTTGAATTTCTTCCCTTTTATCATGTTACAGTTTGTGAAATGTAATAATTCATTATGGTTTTCTTGTAGTTTTTCTATATCGTGACATTTATAAATATCTTAGCAACATTCAGAGTATATGAAATTCTGTATCTACCTAGAAAGTAAATATATACACAAACATATGCATGTTCAGATGATAAAAAGTATAGCACAGTTGTCTGAGTCATGATCTATGAGTGCAGAGATGGTTGGGATATTTAATATATTCTGAACATTGTTTTAGGGTTCTCCATCTATAAAATGCAACTAGCATTCCCTTCCCTTCCTATTACATAGGAATGCCGTGGATTTCACATAAGATAATATGAGTAAGTGGTTTATGAGGTAAAATATACTATAAAAATACATGTCTGGCCAAGATGTGAAGGCCATCTAGCTGCATGTCAGATTTTCACAGGTTCCTAAACTACCAGAAATGGCTTCTACAGGTGACTACAAGGAAGCTCAAGCATATATTTGATACTTATAGTTTTTTCCCAAATTACTTTTCCACCTTTTTCAAAAGCCCAATTCTGTGCTCCTTACTGACCTTCTTGTATGTGTTCTAGTTTCTATCTTTGCTTCTGTCTTTGAATTTGATACTTTCTCCAGTAACAATATTGGTTCCTCCTAAGTAACATTTGAACAAGCAACCCAATCTTGTCTCTCCACCACTTTTCCTAGGTTGATGCAGAATCCTTTCACCCAGAAGCTGCTCTCTCCTTTTCAAGCCCAAGTTCCTGTGGTCCCATGATATTTTCACTAGGCTTGCTCAAACTTTTCTAAAAAGGAGTCAATAGGTCTGGGGAAGATAGTGGAATAGGAAGATCTTAGGCTTACCTCATCCCATTAAAAATCCACATTAGTATAAAAAAACACAGGAAAATATCTCAAAGACTGGCAGAACAGACTCTCTATGGCTAAATGTAAAAGGAGGCCACATCTAAGAGTGTACGAAGGGCAGAGACATGGTCAGGAACCAAACAGACCCACAGAACTGTGGAGGAACCCTTCAAGCCCAGAGAAGGGAGAGAAGCTGACTCCATATCAGGCATCCTAGGCACAGAGGACTTGCACTGGGAAGATGAATCCCCATAAAATTTGGTTTTGAAAACCAAAGGGGCCTAACTTCCTGAGTTCTTAAAAATAAGGGCTGAGCACATGGAACTTTAAATATCAGTGTGTTCAGCTCCAGGAGACTTATAGAGTGATGGGAAACTTGAAGAGATAGTCCAACAAAGAGCCCCACCGAGATACAGCACAGAAGTAGCACTTTGAAAGATGCCCAGGGTATACTGGAGGGAGACTTATTTGCTAATCATAGGCCATGTCCTGGAGACAGGCAGTGATATTTCAGAGAGTTCTGTAAGAACAAAGGAGGTGGTAGGTGGCATTTCCCTCCCTGCCCCCACCAGCCTAGATGCATGGACACCTGTGGGAATCAGTGAGCATGAATACTCTCCACCTAGCCTGATAACAGCACACCCTACTTCTGTGTATTTCTGTGATCCATTCCCTCCAAATTGTCCTTCTCCACAGCAGACCTGTACAAATCCTGCTAACACTGTAAGTCCTGCCCCTAGGTTCCACTGTGGACTCTCCCTCCAACATGCCCTCAGTAGAAATCTATTCAAAGCTGCCCCACAAGCACAGCAGTATGCAAGCAGCACTTACAGGGGTCAGAACCACCCCACAGTGACTCCTGCACTGGGGAGAGGGGATAAGAACAACACACAGAGAATCTTACTGTTGACCCCAACAGTAGTTTGGCAGCAGACATACAGTCTGACTGCAGACGTTGCCCACCAATGAAAGCTTCTCAAGGAACAACACAGGGAAAGTGCTCTGCAGTTCAATGGAACAGAGGTCTAGCAAACTCCTGATCTGACCCAACTCAAACTGAAAGCAGCCCTAGAGTGGTCCACTAGCAACACAGAGACCCAAACCCTGCCCACAACAGGCAAAAAGAGTCACTGCAGACAACTGGACTAAAAGCAAACACGGCTCAGCCACAATAGCAGGGCACATGCGATACACATAAGAAACACCTCTGAAGCCCCAGGTTCTGTGAACAGGGGACATTGCACTGCAGGGCACTACAGGGCATCTTCTTCATAAGCGCACAAATTTTAAGAGCAAGAAACAGAGCTAACTTTCTTAACACATAGAAACAGAGAGTTAGACAAAATGAGAAGGCAGAGGAATATGTTCTGAATGAAAGAACAGGACAAAATCACAGCAAAATAGTCCAACAAAATAGAGAGAAGTAGTATGCCTGATAGAGAATTTAATGTAATGTTCATAAATACTCAAAGGACTTGAGAAAAGAGTGGAGGATACACTGAAACTCTCCAAAAAGAGACAGAAAACATAAAAAAAGAACCAACTAGAGATGAAGAATTCAATAAGTAAAATTAAAAATACACTAGATGGGGGTGCCTGGGTGGCTCAGTGGGTTAAAGCCTCTGCCTTCGGCTCAGGTCATGATCTCAGGGTACTGGGATCGAGCCCCATATCAGGCACTCTGTTCCGAGGAGAGCCTGCTTCCTCCTCTCTCTCTCTCTGCCTGCCTCTCTGCCTACTTGTGATCTCTGTCAAATAAATAAATAAAATCTTAAAAAAAAAATACACTAGATGGGGGGGGGCGTCTGGGTGGCTCAGTGGGTTAAAGCCTCTGCCTTCAGCTCAGGTCATGATCCCAGGGTCCTGGGATCGAACCCCGCATTGGGCTGTCTGTTCAGCAGGGAGCCTGCTTCCCTTCCTCTCTGTCTACTTGTCATCTCTGTCTGTCAAATAAATAAACAAAATCTTTAAAATAAAAATACACTAGATGGAATAAATGGCAGACTAGAGAAAGCAGAAGAACAGATCAGCGACCTAGAGGACAAAGTAATGGAAAGTAACTGAGCTGAATAAGAGAGAGAGAAAAATAATAAAAAATAAAAATAGACTAAGAGAACTCAGTGACACCACCAAGTATGATAACATTTACATTATAGGCATCCCAGAAGGAAAAGAGGAAAAAGGGGGCAACACATTTATTTGAAGAAATAATAGCTGAAAATTTCCTTATTCTGGGAAGCACAGAAATCCAGATCCAGGATACACAGAAGGCCTCCAACAAAATCAACCCAAGGAGGGCCACACTAAGACACATAATAATTAAAATGGCAAAAAGTAATGATAAAGAGAATTGTAAAAGCCGCAAGAGAAAATAGATAGTAAGTTAACCCCATAAGACTATCAACTGATTTTTCAGCAGAAACTTTGCAGCCAGAAGAAAGTTATTTGATACATTCAAAGTGCTGAAAGAAAGAAACTTGCAACTAGAATGCTCTATCCAGCAAAGTTATCATTCAGAATAGAAGGACAGATAAGGTGTGCTTGGGTGGCTCAGTGGATTAAGCCTCTGCCTTCCGCTCAGGTCACAATCTCAGGGTCCTGGGATCGAAGCCAGAAAACCATGAGAAAAGAGAGCAAGAGAAGAAAGGAACAGAGAAGAACTATAAAAGCAACCATAAAACAAGTGACAAAATGCCAGTAAGTACATACCTATCAATAATTACTTTGGATGTAAATGGATTAAACACTCCAAACAAAAGACATAGGGTGATGGAAGGCATAGAAAAATAATAGTCATCTATAGGCCCCCTATAAGAGACTCATTTCAGACCTATAGACACATGCATATTGAAAGTGAAAGGATGGGAAAGCATTTATTATGCCAAAGGAAGTGAAAAGAAAATGAAGGTAGCAATGCTTATAATTTACAAAATAAAATTTAAAACAAAAATTGTAAAAAGAGATAAAGAAGGATACTATATAATCATAAAGGGAACAATCCAACAAGAAGATAAAACAGTTTTAAATATTTATGCATCCAACATGGGAATGTCCAAATACATAAAGCAGCTAATAACAAACATAAGAGAAGTAATCAATGGTAATATGTTAATAGTAGAGAACTTTTACACTCTGCTTACAGCAATAGATAGGTCATCCAAAGAGAAAATCAACAAGAGAACAGTGGCTTTAATGACACAGTGGACCAGACAGATCTAACAAATGTTTTTAGAAAATTCCATCCTTAAACAGTGGAATGCACATTCTTTTCAAGCGCACATGGAACATTCTCCAGGAAATATCACATATTAGACCACAACATAAGTCTCAACAAATTCAGAAAGATTGAAGTCATTCCATGCATCTTTTCTGATCATGTTATGAAACTAGAAATCAACCACAAGAAAAAAATAATCTGTAAAGAACACAAATACATGGAAATTAAGTAATATGCTACCAAACAATGAATAGACCAACCAAGAAATCAAAAAGAAAAAAAAAAAAGTACATGGAGGCAAATGAAAATGAAAACACAATGGTCCAAAATCTTTGAGATGCAGCAAAAGCTGTTCTAAGAGAGGTTTATCAATATAGGTCCACCTCACAAAGCAAGAAAAACCTCAAAGGAACAACCTAACCTTACACGTAAAGGAGCTAGAAAAAGAAGAACAAAGAAAACCAAAATCAGTAGAAGGAAGAAAATAATAAAGATTGCAGCAGAAATAAACAAAATAGAAACCATAAAAAAACACACACAATAAAAAACAAGAAAACCAACAGTAAAACAGATCTGTGAAACCAGGAGCTTCTTTGAAAAGATCAACAAAATTGATAAACCTTTAACTAGACTCATTTAAAAGAAGAGAAAGTGGACTCAAGCAAGATCAGAAATGAAGGAGGAGAAAAAACAACCAATACCACAATAATACAAAGGATTAGAAGAGAATACAATGAGAAATTACATTTTAACAAATTGGACAACCTAGAAAAAAAAGGGTAAATTCTTAGAAATATAGAACCTCCCAAAACTGAAGCAGAAGAAATGGAAAATTTGAATAGACTGGTTACCAGTAATGAAATTGAAGCAGTATTCAAAAAAAAAAAAAAAATCCCAACAAACAAAAGTCCAGGACCAGTTGCCTTCCCTGGGAAATTCTACCAAACATTTAAAGAAGAGCTAATACCTATTCTTCTCAAACTGTTCCAACAAGTAGAAGAGGATGAAAGCTTCCAAATTCATTCTATGAGGCCAACATTAACCTGATACCAAAACCAGATAACAACACTACAAAATAAGAGAAGTATAGACCAAAAACTGATGAACAAAATCCTCAACAAAATATTAGAAAACCATATGCAACAGCAATTAAAAAAGTCATTCATCATGATCATGTGGGGTTTATTCCTGGGATGCAAGCATGGTTCAATATTCACAAATCAATCTCTGTGATACAACACCTCAACATGAGAAGGGATAAAATCATATATGGTCATTTTGATAGATGCAGAAAAAGCATTTGACAAAGTACAATATCCGTTCATGATAAAAACCATCAACAAAGTAGGTTTAGAGGGAACAAACCTCAACATAATAAAGGCCAGATATGAAAAATCCACAGCTAACATTATACTCAATAGTGAAAACCTGAAAGCTTTCCCCTAAGGTTAGGAACAAGACAAGGATGTCCACTTTCACCACTTTTATTCAACATAAGTACTGTTTAAGCCCCAGCCACAGAAATTTACTTAAGAAATAAATTACATTAAAATTGGTAAGGAAGAAGTAAAACTCTGTTTCCAGATGATATGATACTCTATACAGAAAACCCTAAAGACTCCACCAAAAAACTACTAGAACTGGTAAATGAATTCAGTAAAGTCACAGGATACAAATTCAATGTACATAAATCTGTTGCATTCCTACACACTAATTATAGGTGGCAGAAAGAGAAATTAAGAAAACAACCCCAGCTACAACTGCACCTAAATAATAAAATACCTAGGAATAAACTAACCAAGGAGGTGACAGACGTGGGCACTGATAACTATAAAACACTAATGAAAGAAATTAAGATGACACTAATGGTTCCATGCTCATGGGCTGGAAACATATGTATTGTTAAAATGTCTATACTACTCAAAGCAGTCTACAGATTTAATGCAATCCCTATCAAAATACAAACAGTGTTTTTCACAGAACTGGAACAAACAATTCTGGAATTTGTATGGAAACACAAAAGATTCCTGTAGCCAAAACTGTCTTGACAACGAAGAACAAAACTGCAGGTATCACAATCCCAGATTTCAAGATACACTACAAAGTTGTGGTAATCAAAACAGGATGGTACTGGCAGAAAAGTAGATGCATAGATCAACAGAACACAACAGAAAGATCAGAAATAAACTCATGATTATATGGTCAATTAGTCTTTGACAAAAGAAATAAGACTATGCAATGGAAAAAGACATTCTCTTCAACAAATGGTGCTGGGGAAAACCACACAGCTATAAGGAAAAGAATGAAACTCGACCACTTTCTTACACCATACACAAAAATAAACTCAAAATGTATTAAAGATCTAAATGTGAGACCTGAAGCCATACAAATCCTAGAAGAGCATGGGCAGTAATTTCTCTGACATCAGCCATAGCAACATTTTCCTAGAGATATCTCCTAAGGCAAGGGAAACAAAAGCAAAAATGAACTATTGAGACTACATCAAAATAAAAGGCTTCTGCACAGCAAAAGAAACAATCAATAAAATAAAAAGACAACCAACCGAATGGGAGAAGATATTTGCAAATGGGCATACCTGATAAGGAGTTAGTATCCAAAATATATAAATAATTTATATAACTCAACACCACAAAAATAAATAATCTAGTTGAAAAACAAGCAGAAGACATGAACTTCTGTTCTCCAAAGAAGATATACAGATGGCCAAGAGGCACATGAATAGATGTTCAATATCGCTAATCACGGAAATGCAAATCACAACTACAATGAGATATCACCTCACACTTGCCAGAGAATGGTTAAAATGAAAAACATAAGAAACAACAAATGTTGGAGACTATTTAGAGAAAAAGGAACCTTCCTGCACTCTTCGTATGAATGCAAACTGGTGCAGCCACTATGGAAACAGTATGGAAGTTCCTCAAAAAATTAAAAATAGAATTATCATATGATGCAGTAAGTCCACTACTGAGTATTTACCCAAGAAAAGAAAAACACTAATTCAAAAAGATATATGTACTCCTATGTTTACTGTAGTATTATTTGCAGTAACCAAAGTATGGAAGCAACCCAAGTGTGCACTGATAGATGAATGGATAAAGAAGAAGGGATACACACACACACACACATGCACACGCACACGCACACACATATGCGTGAGCACAAACACACACACACAGAGGAATATTACTCAGACACAAAAAAGGAAGAAGTCTTGCCATTTTGCAACAGCTTGGATGGATCTAGAGGGTATAATGCTAACTGAAATAAGTCAGTCAGAGAAAGACAAATACCATATGATTTCATTCATCTGGAATTTATGAAACAAAAAAAATGATCAACAAAAAACCCAAATGAACTAAAAGCAGACTCTTAAATATAGAGAACAAACTGGTGGTTACCAGAGGGGGGGTAAGGGGAGGGAGGTGGGGGGGTGAAAGAGGTGATAGGGGTTAAGAGTACACTTAATGTGAGGAGCTCTGAGTAATGTACAGAATTGCTGAGACACTATATTGTACAACTGAAAATAATATAACACTGTGTATAATTATACTAGACATAAAATAAATAAGCACATAAGTAAAAGGTAGCCAATAGTGTATGCATTTTTAGAATTATCCGTCCTATTTAATTATGGCAGAAGTGCTAAGCTTTTAGTTTTCAAAATGGTTCAGGACTCTGGAGAGGGCAGAGATTTTCTAGGAATAGTCACTTAAAGAAAATAAAGACTTTGTATTCTAGACTCACTTAGGGGTGGGAGCCTCAATGACTCATCAGATAATTGTAGCATTGCTTCCAGTGCCCCATTGAAATGAAAAGGAAAATATCTGAGTCTGATTAGAATCATGCAGACAGGTAAAATATGGTCTTTTGATTAAAGGATCTTCCAGGATGCATTTCAGTGTTATGTTTAACACAATATACTATTATTTCAGAAAGACCTGATTCTGAGTTTTAGCCATGATATTTAAGAGATGTGTGATACAGAACAAGTTATTTGGTCTTCACAAGTCTCAGTTTTCTTATATAAAATGGTCCAGGTTGGCTACTTTTTTTCTTCAAATCTAGAGAGATATAAGATAATGTCACCTTACCATAATATCGAGAAAAAAAAAAATCTATGCAGTCATTATCCTTCCTCAAACGATTAGAGAGATGAGACTTCTAATCACATCAGTGGACTTCTAAAGGCTGAGAAACCCCCTCCAAAGAGAGATGGGGCAAAGAGTAACTGTTTCCCCACCATAAGAGTATGGGAGACAGAGGTGATTGCCAAGTCCATCAGGTAAGGAGAAAAGCTAAGTATGAGTTAGTATGACAGAGTAAATTCCCCAAGAGTTGCAGATATGAGTGGAGTCTGTACATTCTCAAAAATATTCTTCACAGGCTCCCACTGGTGCTTACAGGAAATATTCAGGGAAGAGGAGGAAAACAGAGTGAACTCGCCTCAATGGCGCATCTTTACATCTCTCTTGAAGGAAGTGAAAGTCATAAGCTACCAATAAAAGGACAGGTGACCCCTTCACATCCCATCCTTCAAAAATATGACATACTTAACGATGTATCTAACAATATAGCTGCAATATCTGAAAGCTAAAAATGATAAAATGTTGCTAAGAGAAAATTAAAAAGACCCAAATACATTGAGATATATACAGTATTCATGGTTCAGAAGACTCACTAATTTTAAATGATAGATTTCCCCCAATTCACCTATCAGAGTCAATGCAATCTCAATCAAAATCTCAAGGCTTTTTAGTAGAACTTGCCAAGGTGATTTTAAATTTTATGTGGAAAAGTCAAGGGCCAAGATTAGTAGCCAAACAATTTTTAAGAAGTACAAAGTTAGTGGACTCATGCTACCTGATTTCAAGACTTTATTTACTAAAAGGGTGAATAAATTATACTTTAATAAATATGACTTTTAAAAGTGTACATTATGAAGCACTTACTTCAAAGGGTTGTTTCATGAATTAAATGAGGTGACAGGACCAATACAGGGGAAGTGCTCAATAAATGGTAACTGTTGTCACTGGCATTTGTTACTTGTTAGAGAGTCATAAACTATAATTCCCTTCCCTTCTCTCCCCCACCCCCCACCACAAAATGTCTGGAATTGAAAGAGATCTTTTATGTGTGACATTTTAAGCTCTTTTTTTTTTTCCTGGGTACTCTCTACAGGTTTAAGTCATTACTGTGTCTTGGATACATGTTCCAATATGTCAGCCTCAGAAGTGGGCACCCTTCATTTTACCTCATGAATGCAACTGTGGAGGCTTGGCTGGAAGCATTGTTTTCAAGGTAAATATGGCAGGTCTCCATTTCCCTCTTATTAACACATAGGCACTTGAGGGTTGAAGCAGGTTTACTATAATGAAGCCTAATCTTCAGATCTCCTCACTTGCACTGGTTTCCTTCAAGACCCCAGGAAGGAGCCCTAGCAAAGGGCTATGAGAACTATTTTATATTCCGTATGTCTTCAAATTCCTTGATAGCTTAACTCTGAACTATCTGAACTGAGTATTCACCAGCCTTCACATGTCCTCTTATGTAAATAATCGCAGCCTCTTTAAAGCACACCAGTGATAAAAATGATGATGGAGACACTCAATTATCATTTATCTTTTTGTTTTGTGGCATTTTACATATAGTAATTCTGCATTTGGCTCTAGCAGCCATGTATAAAATTTGGCAATGACTTAAACATATAGGAGGCCATTTTTCTCAGCAAGAAGTTCAGAGATAGTCCAGGTCTCTGTAGGGCTCCATGATGACATTAGAGACTCAGGCTCCTATAAGCTTTCCACTCAACTCTCCTTATTTGTGGCTTTTTTACAGCTACCTTAAAATCAAAAGATAGCCGTTTCACTTCTAACATCATATTTCCTTTCTAGGCAAGAATAGAGGGAATAGTAAGGAGAAGCAGAATGTGAAGGTCAGAACTGCCCCCTTCTGAAAATATTTTAAATAGCTTGCTTTTTAAAAAAGATTTTATTTATTTATTTGACAGACAGAGAGAGAGAGAGTGAGAGAGGGAATACAAGCAGGGAGAGTGGGAGAGGGAGAAGCAGGCTCCCCACTGAGCAGGGAGCCCGATGCGGGGCTGGATCCCAGGGCCCCAGTATCATGACCTGAGCCAAAAGTAGATGTTTAATGACTGAACCACCCAGGTGCCCCATAAATACCTTTCTTTGAAAGGTCTAATCTTTTGCTTCTTACCTCCTTGGCCAGCACTGTGCCAGATACGGCATACTTGTCAGTCCCCTAGCTGCAAAGGAGGTTGGAAGGTGGGGGTCTATGTATGTAGGTATGTATGTACGCATGCATGCACACATCTTTAAGGAGAAAACATTGTAGCAACAAGTGGATTCTGATAGAAAGAAGGGGTGACTGGTACTTGAGTAGGAGACACATAGGGTCCACCATACATTGTAACCTTTATAAAAGTCCTAGAGAATGGGTGTTACGGTTCCTGTCAAGAACAATAGAAGTGAAAACAATCTTTCAAATAAGTTGCAAAAATTAAGTTTGCACCTGAGAAGTCATACTGGAGGGGAACTATTACAAAGAACTTATCCTTGATATGCTTCAGAGACATAAGGAAGAATCATAAGAAACTTTCACAGGCTTAGAATTTTTTGTGCTTTGCAATTTTCTGCAGTTCATGAGAGCTTTTCTGCTTGCATCCTTCTGGGCTTCTCTTGGTTGCTCTAACACTCCATGGGGCTTTGTTCTTTTCATTTCCTCTGTTTTGAAACATTTTATCTGGTGTTTAGGCTGTCCAAATTCTTCTTTTCCTTCAGGTTTCAACTCAAATGCCATCTGCTCAGAAAAGCCTTCATGAACTCCCCATCTGGGTGCTGACTATCCTTAAGTCACCATCATATTATAGTGGTGTTTCCTTCCTACAGATCTTAGTACAGTAGTCCCCACCTTGTCTGTGGGGGATATGTTCTGAGACCTTCAATGGACATCCGAAAGCACAGATAGTACTGAGCCCTGTATACACTGTTTTTTTCTATGCACACATACCTATGATGAAGTTTAACTTCTGAGTTAGGCACCGTAAGAGGTTACAACAATAACTAATAATAAAATATAACAATTATAACACTATGGGAGAAATAAAAGTTTGTGAATGTGGCCTTTCTCAAAATATCTCTTACTGTACTTGCTTCTTATGCTGTGAAACAATAAAATGCTTTGTGATGAGATAAAGTGAGGTGAATGACATAGGCATGGTGATGTAGTGTTAGGCTACTTTTGATCTTCTCATCATCTGTCAAGAGGAGGATCGTCTACTTCCAGACCCCCTAGAGACTGGATAGCTGAAACTGTGCAAAGTCAACTGCAATAAGAGAAGACGACTGGACTACCCAGAATTATTTTGTTTATTTATTTACTTATTTATCTCTGCATTTGTCTCCACCAGAATGTAAGTTCCTGGGACACCTAGATTTTTGTCTTTCTTTTTGTTCACGGACCTTCGCCTAGTATCAACTCCAATGCCTGATAAATGGTAGAGTCTGAAGACATGTTTGTTGAATTCGTGAAGAAGTACACTCTGGAGGGGAGGGAGCTTATGGGAGTAGAGAGTGAGACACGAGGCTGACAGGCATGTTTTTTCTAAGCCCTGGGTCAGTATGTGTGCTCATGTAGAAGCATGTGTGGTGGTAAGTGGCTGGATTTTGGCCCCAGGAAGACGGTTCTACTGAGTGCAGTAAAGGCAGAGAGCGAGTGTGAACTATTAACAGACCAGAGTCAAACCATCAGAGCCTTTTGGCATAAGAGTGGTCTGGTTATTAATGGTGTTTACATGGATTGGTGGGAAGAGAAAGCACAGAATGTGCTGTGTCTCTTTGAACTTTCGAGTGCTTATTGCATAGACATCCGGCATGTCTGGAAAGAAATGCGCAGCTGAGCAGAAGGCACCAGTTCTTAAGACATGTGGGTGACATGAAGTATAGTTCTGAGAAAAACCTAATTCAACCCAGAAAGCTCAGGAATGAACTCTTCAGAAATATTTAATTCGATGGTTATGAAGCATTTACTTGAGTTGAATAACAACTCAAGTGTTTTCCCCGTGCATAAGAAAGGGAACGACCTTTCTGTTCTCAAGCAACATTTTCTTGCCAAGCTAAGAATTGTGACCCAGCACATTGCATTTTGCCCACAGATGTTATAAGGAAGAGCAGAAAGCAGTGGAGCTTCTGAAATAATTTAGAAGGTTAAAATTTTGATTTAAACCAACCAACTTGGTAAATTGTGCTTTTGTCACTGATAAACATTTATTTTCCTCAGATTTGGGGCCAAAGTATTTGCTGAAGAACTGTCTCTTTGTACTTAAATGAGAAGAATGATTTCAGTGATATCATATGATATTGTTATAGTGTCCGGAGTGAGGTTTTTTAGAAGGCAAAGCCACTTGCTGTATTCTGTATGGAGACTTCCCTCTGGCTTGTGTTGACAGTAATCTCAAGGTAATCCTTTGAAATAAAAACCTATAAAAAGTGCTGTGACAGGACAAAGAGATAACATGTGTGGCAGAGGAAATGAAACTAAAGTGTTTATTTTTCTGATAAAATAGGAGTGTCTCCTCTCTCCCAGTTGCAGCATAGTGACTCAGTTCAGTGAACTATATAATCCTCTCTGGAGCTTAATTAGAAACCTTGTAAACTGAGTGCAAGAGGCCAGAATGTATGTTGGATGAACACAGCAAAGTCTTTTTATGAAAACGGGAACTCCTCCGAATCATCTTACAGTGGAACCTAATGACTTCGTAATTGAATTGCCCAATCTGGGTTCAAAAGAGGGAAACTTCTGTTTCTACAGAAAGATGATGAGAAAGGTGGACTTCACATGTTTATAACAAAAGCATTCTTCTTTTGCTCCCTAAATTTCAGAGGCATAAAACACATCGATCCAGATCCTCTTGGTAGCTGACTTGTGGGCTGTGAACTAAAGCCTTGTTTTGGTTTCCCCAGTGGTATCCTAAGGAGCCGAAAGAGTTAATGCCCAGGGTCTCTCTGGTTATGGAGAGATCCTGGCTCAATAAAAAGAAAGATAATAGGATATCAGGAAGGAATCTGGTTATTTCCTTGAGTAATTGCCTGCAGTAGCCCCTCCTTTGGAGGGGGAGGGCACTCTCTTCAAAGGGGTCAGTTGATTTCCTATCTCTTGAAAAGACAATACATTTTTCCACACTCAGATGGACCTCTTCTAAGTGTCTTTGTCCTTTAATTTTTCCATTCTGTGTTCCTTTCCTTCCCATTTTCCTCCTCCCACCCATGCCTCCATTAGGTCCCTGCTTCAGCTTTTGACCTGTTTACTCAGTCTTAATGTGAACTTTTACTGTTTTTACTGTTAGTTTATAAGTTTCCATTTTGGAGGTTATTAAGGTTTAATGAAAGCTGGTCTCCACTTTGAATCCCAGCTTGATTTATTAAAAAAACCTGTTTTCTGGGACTATATTTTTATTGAGCAAAACAACCATATTCCTTGCCCTGGAGTTACCATCTAGTGTACCTAAAGGTGTGGAAGGACTGGAATGACTGTCCTATGTACCAGTGGTAGGACGTTATTCTCTAAAATTCAAGTACATTTTACTATTCATATGACTTACAGTTTTATCAGTCACATCGTTTATATACTAATGTGTGTTCAACTTCTATGACATGAATAATAGCATATACATGGATGTATATTTTTAAGGGGCAGCTTATGACCATAAAGATACACATCACGGTGACACCTAGTCAAATTCCTTCCATAAATTCATCTTTTCAACTAACTATGTCTCCCGTTTTCTGAAATAGGTTGGAGGATGCTTACATTGCATCCAAATGTCCCTAGATATCCAAATATCCCTAGGGACAGCCAAATGTCCCTAGAAAACATTTTTGTATTTTTTGAGCTTTTTATATCACCACATAATGGTGAGGCAAGTATTTCTATGTGTCCTCCAGGGCTGGTTTGGTGTTCTTGATTTCTGTTTTTCTTTTTTCTTCATGCAACCATATAACTGCTAGGCCTGGGGAAGAGGAGAGAAAATTGATGTTCTCTTCCAATTGCAACATGCCATGTGACATTATATACTCCACTCCCTTTTGCTAAAACAAAACAAAACAACAACAAAAGAATACACTTAAGTCCAGTGATGATCTAAGATGGATTTAAAAAGTTTTTCTATCCCAATAACCCAAATAAGCTGTCATGGTTCTCCAAGTTGCTTCAGATGCCCCGCAAATCCTTTTTTTGGCTGACATTTTGCCTAGTATATTTAAAGATACTCAATTAGCAATTTCCCTAGTACATTTTACTTGTAGGTATATTATGCTAGAGATTAAAACATAATTCCTGCCCTTCACAAATGGAGGCAAAATAGAACAAAGATAAAAATGACCATACCACAAAGTAGAATATGACAAATGCCATAAGAATAGAATAGTGTTGGTCGGGGCGCCTGGGTGGCTCAGTGGGTTAAAGCCTCTGCCTTCAGCTCAGGTCATGATCCCAGGGTCCTGGGATCGAGCCCGGCATTGGGCTCTCTGCTCCGCAGGAAGCCTGCTTCCCCATCTCTCTTTCTGCCTGCCTCTCTGCCTACTTATGATCTCTGTCTGTCAAATAAATAAATAAAATCTTAAAAAAAAAAAGAATAGTGTTGGTGAAGGAACATGTTCAAAGTGCTATGCACAGAACTCCAAAGATTATATCCTCGGTATATGCTGGTTCCTCTCTCCTCCCCACCATGGTGGGAAATGGCACATCTGGTTAGAAGAATAAGTAAAGCCCTTATGGACAAGACGCCATTTTGCTGAGAACAATGTGGGGAAATGTCTGTGGAACAGAAAGCAATTTAACTAGACTTGAAAGCAATGCGAGTCTAGGAAGGAAGTTGAAGTGATTTTTGGAAAGGTGGGCTGTGGCCTGATGCACAGGACCTAGTAGGTCAGGGGAAGACATTTGAACTTAATTTGTTTGATGTGAGGAAGCCACAGAGGGTTTCAAAGTGACAAAAATCATACTATGGCCTGTGTTTTAGAGAAATATTCTGAAAACTGTGTGAAGAACAAATTAGAGAAAGAGACCCAAAGATCATTTGGATTAGTTATATAACAATAATAGTAATTATAATCTTTACCATTTGGTTTAATACCTTTTTGGAACCAGAATTTTTGCATATAAAATTTTCCATATTCTCAGCCATTCAGAAGATAGATATCTCCATTTTTACTAGTTAAGTAAAATATATATATATATTTATAATAAACATATAAATATAGATTTTAACAGCCATTCAGAAGATAGATATCTCTATTTTTACTGGTTAAGTAAATATATATATTTATAATAAACATATAAATATGGCTTTTAAATATATAAATTACCACATATATAAATAAATATTTTTATATTTTTATATTTTTATAAATATATATAGAGAGGAGTAGCTACTAAGTAGTGTTAAAGTTAAAAAGGAAAAAGTTTGAGGAAAAATATAAAGGCCTTAAACCCCTTATTACTTCAGTTCAACAAGGAATCAAGAGCAGAGTTTGTCAAAGAGATAATTGAAGACACCCTGGGAAGAGGGGACTGAGGTTTTCAAGTTTATCATAAATCATTCAATGCCTTTGGCAAAGCCTTGGTGGAAATTAAGAAATTGAATATTGTAATGTAATTTAAGTTTTCACCAAAGACTTCATTCTGATTCTGATGGGAATTTTTACCCGAGAAAGGACTGCAGAACTAAATCCCAAGAGCCAGATTCTATTGATCATTATAATGTTTTGCCTTTTGCAAAAAGGTGAGCTGCTGTTTTGAACCCAAATGAGAAGCGTTTTCAGAAGCACCCCATCTATTCCTTTTATACTGAGCAGGAGTAAACCAAGAAGAGGATGTGAAATCTATTCCTCTTCTGGAAAAAGGATAAATCAGAGTACCTTTATTTGTATAGGATAGGACTTAGAAATCGCCTCTGAAATCGGTATCAAGTGTTTCTAAATAGTATAGGCGTGTGCATCAGTGATGGCTCAGTAGATCTAAACCTGTCTGAAAATCAGAGCAATTGGAAAATGTTTGTGCTCACTCACCTCCTGACAAAGGAAACAATAACTAACGCAGTAGGAAGCTACAGCTATCTTCTGACACATTATGTTTCCAGCCCCAAAATGTCACCTGAAACCACTGAATGGAGATGAATGAAAACCAGCAGTGGTCGTGAAACATGCAAAAGGAGAAAAAGCCCCAGCTACAAAAAAGGCCGAGGTTCTTCAAAGCCCAACAAGCTGTTGACTCAGACCTCTGCAAAGTCTAAAGCGTATGTCCTCTGGTTAAGGCCGAGGGTCTTATAATTGACCAGGCAGGGAAACTTAAAATGTCTAATTTGAGGTTTAACTGCAACATGTGAATTCTTTGCAAGTAGCCCTCAGAGAGAAGAGCTACAGTAAACCTGAGAATGAGTTTTCTATTTCTCTGTCATTTGAAAATGTAAAGAAGACTCTGAAGCATGTAATGTTCAGGGGAAAAGGGACCCAGGAGCTTCCAGAATTCAAACTTATTCTGCCAGGGTTGATTCCATAAATTTTGCATCAAGTATCCTATGACACTGATGAAAGAATCCTTTGGAACTTTGTGAGGGCTGAACACAGCTGATAAGTGAAGATCAGTTATTAACTTTCCAGCAGTATCTTTCTCAGAGATTTCCCTGATCACTATTTTGGGAGTCCACATGAAATTTTTTAAAGCACAAACATTTCTTAATGAGTAAAGCTAGAAATGCATGCTCGTTTGAAACTGAAGGGGGATATGAGAAAATGGGAGTTATCTTTCATAACTTTAAAAAATTCTTTGGCTATTTGAGCCCATAGCATAGTTTGGGAGTCCCCTGAACAAAGTTACTCTGATCATACCAAAAAATACAATTGAGTTTTATATACATGCTGGACCTCAGAATATCTCCATTCTTTCCAGTTTCCTATTTTTACTGACTGTCATGAATTGGTCTAGATTAAAATTTTGGCTATCTTTTGAATAGGTGCACAAAATAACCCTAGTGTCTTTTGAGATCCAAAAACAACTGATCTTGCCACGTTTATATGTGATCAGTGTGGCCCTGGGTCAATAAAAAGCACCAAGTTTTATAACTTTTCTCATTTCAGAGAGGAAGTATTAGTGATTCAAATTATTAATTTTTGTTTTTACTATCATTTCAAATTATTATTGTCTTTTCAATAATATTAACAAACTCACAATCAATCAGACCAATGTCAAATTTTGAAAACTGTGTAGATAACCTCATTAACTGGAAAGACTATATTCAGTTAGATGACTGGTTTCAAAGGTGAGAAACTGCAAAAGGAGGAAGGGAAGAGCTTCACATTAACTTTCCAGCTGGACCACCCATGCAGCTCAACTGAATAAACAAATTACATTTTGACAGTAAAGAAAGCAGAAGAAAATAAAACAGCTTTTAGGATTTCTTATATTTGTGACAGGTCTATTATAGGATGGACTATCTTTATATTTATGCACGAGTCCTTAGATTTTCTTCTTACAACACTCTTAAGATTTCATAAGATGTTTTTTTCAACCCCGTGGAATCTGGATGCTGGTGAAATATGTACAAAGACTAATATATGTGCACATTTTAGCTAAAATGAAGCATTAACATTAAGCTAGGTAAATAGATTCCATAGGTCCTCATTACCAATTTACCAAATTGGTAATTTGGTAATACCAATTACCAAAATTGCACCAAAAAAATGGATCTTCTCTGATTTTTTTCCAACACTTGGAGATGTCAGAGCTCAATAACTATCCCATGATTCATGATAAAGTGACTCTTTTCAAATAAGGAAGTATACTGACTTTGTTTTCCTTGAATCCTTTTGGCAGGAAATCCAATATGATATATCACATGGTAAACTGAAATTCGTATGAAACATCACACATTTACAGCTTTCCCTTTAATTCTGCAAAACTTCATTTTAGTCCTGTAGGTATTATTTTCAGCTATTTTAGCAGGAGTAGGCAAAATATATTATTATTGGAGAAATATGCTGGAATAGTAAAGAGAACAAGGGTTGGGGCTATTAAGCTATATTAACAGCTTTCTCTAGCTTTATTTAAAAAAATTGATGCAATAAATGTCATTTTAAATATTTTATCATACATTTAATCTGGCAGAGTAGGGATTTGACAATTTATTCTTGAACATAATGTTTCTTAATGAGGTTTTCATACATGAAATTCATTAGTATTTAGGACAAAGAAAAATAAGTGAATTGGTACTATATTGTCAAGTTTATGATTTGTTGGTATACTAAAGTAAATAAATACAGTGTATACATGAATAGATTAATTCTACATACATTATAAAAGTGAACTCAATTTTCCTAATTTTATTCTTTGACATATGTGCTAATTATATATATATGTCTAAAAAGTGCTCACATTTTAATCATCTGAGGTACTAGTTTATAATGAATTTCAATCTCTTTCTTCTGTGATTTTGAATGTTCTTGGATATCCAAAGATCTAAAGAGATTAATTGAATCATCCATCCATTCATTCATTCATTCATTCATTCATTTATGTGCTACTGGCCTAATATGTGCCAGCTACTAATCTACTTTCTGGGAGTACAATGGTGAGAGGGCACAGCTCCTGCCTTCAACAGTGTGGCTACTTCAGAGAATCATTTAAAGCTTAGGTAATGTCTAAACTCTGGGACTACACCTTGGAATGCTCATCTTCTGGATGTATATGGTGTTGTGATGGCAAAAGCCAGAATACATGGGTCCTGCAACCAAGAAGTACAGGATTGGCCCCTTTGTTATCACTCAGAGTGGCCCATTTGTGGAGTTTGCATTTCCCATGCCCATAATTTAGACTCTTCTGGATTAGGAGTCTGGTTACCACAGGGCAGGAGAATGCTTCATTAGGGGGCATAGTAAGTGCTTCACAACCTTGAAACTATGACTACTGCTTGGTCATTTTGGGTTTCTCATTTAAGCGGCCCCAAAGGAAGAGAAGAAAATGATCCTGTTGGTGGGGATAACTGAACCTGATTACCATGAACAGCTATGATTGCTGCTAAATAATGATGACCTGGAAGAGTATATTTAGAATCCAGAAAGTGGACCACCTTAAAGACAACAGCTTAACCAGGGTAAAGTAATTAATGGTTCTGACCAGTTGAGGATGAAGGTCTAGGTTCTCCCTCCAGACAAGTGAATCTAAACCAGCTGGGATGGCAAGTAAGAATGGAGGAGGGGTGCCTGGGTGGCTCAGTGGGTTAAGCCTCTGCCTTCAGCTCAGATCATGATCTCAGGGTCCTGGGATCGAGCCCCGCATCGGGCTCTCTGCTCAGCAGGGAGCCTGCTTCTCCCTCTCTCTCTGCTTGCCTCTCTGCCTACTTGTGATCTCTCTATCTGTCAAATAAATAAATAAAATCTTAAAAAAAAAAAAAGAATGGAGGAAACAATGAATGGGGATGAGTGGAGAAAAAAAGATGGTCAATATCAGTTATGGCCCAGGGACAAGTTGCAACAGCAGGGACTCTAGCTTTTTCCAATAACTTTTCTATATTGAGTTGATTATAGAAATTGCTGTTAGCCACTACATTGAAGGTTCTCTGAAAGATGTGAGTGATGCAAGAAGTGGGCTTTATCAGAAACCTCTTATGACCCACCCACCCCATATCCTCTCATCTAACCTTTTTATTTCACCATTGATACAACAACTAACTAACTGCGGGTGTAAGCAGCCAGCATCCACTCCCAACTTTTGCCAGAAGGCTATTTGGTGCGGAACACCAGTTGGACCAACTAACCGAACTCCATGGGATGATCCTTGAACAACGGAGGTAAGAGTGTATGACTCAGACAATTCTGAAGGGTATTACACGAGGCTCCCCAGAGGATTCCTAATGATGCTGAGCCCTAATTATCCACATTAATCACAACTTGATAATGCACTGCTACATCAGCTTTCCTTTCCCATTTCATACCTCTCATTTTCCTGCTCTGTTTCTTGCTATTACTTACAAAAATAAGTTACCTACATGCAAGGTCCTGTCTCAGGCTTTTGGGGGAGAGGTGATGATAGAAGAAAGATGGTGAGAATTATTTTAAAGAAAGGTAAAGCAGGGAATGGGGTTTAGGAGTCAAAGGGGGTGGAATTGGTGACATTTAAGGGAAGACCTAAGCAAAAATCTAAGTGTGTGGATATTCAGTGGAAGAACACTCAAGAAAGATGGAACTAGAAGCACAAAAACGCTGTGGAAGTTCGCCTGACACATTTGAGGAGCAGCAGGTGCCCCGTGTGGCTGGAACAGAATGAATGTGGAAGAGAGTAATAGAAAATAAGTAATGGGATGTAGGCCAATGGAATAGAGACTTTAGTGGCTCTGTTAGCATATTTAGTATCTCTGGGTTCTCATTTGTAAGTGGGGTAATAAGGCTGACTTCTCATGGTCTTGGGAAATAGTCAAGAGAATGTAGTGGCTAGAAAGACTAAGCCTGTCATCCATCCATCCATCCATCCATCTAATTTATTTGCATTTTGCTTCTTCATTATTTCATTCTCTTCTATTTCCTCCTCTAGCATAGCACTCATTGATACATAGTCTACCGTGAACTTTGTCCATATGGGCAGTGATGGAAAGGCACTGGAGACCTGAGAGCCTTCAAAGGATGGGATTCTCACACCTATGTATATGTCACATCACACAATTTTCCTCCTTTTTTCATCTTGTGTCTCCCTTCATCCTCTGGAGCTCTGTCATCTGTTAGCCTAAACACACTATACTGCAAGGAAAACTTACATCCTGTTCACTTAGAAGGGCATACCCTTAATGATCTCCTTTCTTTAAAGGAGCCTGTTGAACTTATGGGGACCTTGACCCTGTCATGTATTATTAGTAGCAGGAAGGCTCTTACTTGGTCGAGTCTTATTTTATGTTATCTTTTTCACTGTGGCAATGAAGAAAATGTGAGTCACCGTTATTGGAAAAAACAAGGTAAAGGTTAAAAAGTTGGGGCTCATCAGAATATGTGTAAATTACTTGACACTTCCTATAGCAACTGACTTTATAATCTGTTATGAAGCTACTTCCTGTTCCAGGCTTTGGCTACTCACACATCTGTTCATTTTGTATCTAGTGACTTCCTTCCTGCTTAGCACTGTGAATTTCACTGCTTATAAACTATATGAGATCCACTCAGTAATTTATTTTCCAGGTAATGTTTAATTTTATAGAGTTGTAAAAATTGTTATGATTGTGACTTGGAGAATATTCATACCTTGTCATCCTCTGCATAATTTTTTCTGACATTTTTTACCGAAGCAGATTGGACCTCTCACTCTTTTCTCCAACAGTTATGCAAGTGCGGCTCATACACTGTCAGCTAGTGGGGATATAACAACATCCAAGACTTGAGCTTCCCTAGGATTCACAGTCTTGGAGATGGGGTATTTGAAAAGTAGTTGTGACAAAGCAGGAATACAGGAGTCAGAGGAGCTAATAACAGAGGAACTGGCTGGGCACAGGCAGATCTGGGAGCCTCTGTTGCACTGTCTTCCTCATTTATTCACTTATCCTGCCACTTAAATTCTGCCACCAATAATTGGAATAAGTTAGAGACTCAAGCTGGAACAAGAGGCAGTCTGCCCAAAGGCAGTGTGCTCATGGGAAACCAGGACAGGAAGTTCAGCAGGGGACTGCTGTAATGGAAGAGCCCAGGAACCCCCTAAGGACAGGCTGCTTTGATACTTGACTTGGGTTCTGAGGCTGCTTAGAGATTTGACCTGGGTTCTGAATTATGCAGTTGGGTTTAATCTAGAAGTAAACTAATAGAATAGTTGTCAAATTGTTTTGTTCTATTTTCTCTTCCTACTTACTCCTATGTCCCCACTAAGACAAATCAGATAAAATACAAGCATTTTCTTAGATAACATTGGCTTTCTATCTGGTGGTAGTTCAAGTTATAAGGGTACTGATATAACTCCAGAATTCATTAGTAAAATCATAGGCAGTAAATAAAGCCCAAATCACAAAATGTCTCTCATGGCCTAAAAATTGCAGAGTTCAGACTCTTACAAAGAATGTCAGGGGTAGGAACTCTGAAGATGAAACCTTCAACATGAAAGAATTTAAACCCAGGACAAACAGAAAGTAAAGGTTTAAGAGGAAATTTTAAAATTGGAGAATTTTTATAGTGTCAAATATTAAAAACTATACCTGACTGCCTCAAAGCAAGCATTCATATATGCGGTTATATTTGATTGATGTTACATATACATAACATTATAAAGAGATTAAAGGAATTTCAGAATAGATTTTTGGAATCCCAACAGAATTAGGACACACTTTTGAATTCTCGTGACACTATTCTAAATAAGGAAGAGATTTCACTATCAGTTCTGTGCATGTTTTAATCAATGACTGTTCAACTCAGATACCTTAGATTCCAAAGTAGAAATGTTTGTTTAAATACAATTAAATATATTCACTATGTTAAAATGCCATGCTACTTGAGAATGAATAAGTTATCTGTTTTTTAGAAATAAACCTATACCTTTTATCATTTCTTTGATGACTTTCTTCATTTGACTTCTAGGACACTGCACTCTCCCAAATTCTTTCTTTCCTAATTGACCACTCCTTCTCAGTCCCATTTGTTTCATTCTTATTATTGCTTTGAACACTAAATAACGAGGGCCCAAGAACTTCTTTTTATTCCCCCCTCACTTTTATTTTTTTATTTTCTTTTTTTAAAAATTAACATATAATGTATTATTTACTTCAGAGGTACGGGTCTGTGATTCTTCTGTCTTACACAATTCATAGCCCTCATGATAGCACACGCCCTCTCCAATGTCTAAGAACTTCATCCTTGGACTGCTCTCCTCTGTCTGCACTCCTGACCTCATCGTCTCAAGGATTAAGAGGTCTGTAGTGAGAATTTGTCTAACCTACAGACTCCTGCTGACAACTGCTTACTCAATCTCTCCTCCCATATAGCTAATGTCCAAACTTCTTACTTACCTGCCCTCACCAAATGTGCTTCACCCCAATTTTTCTCCATTCCATAAATGGCAACTCTATCCTTCCATTTGCTCAGGTTAAAAACTTGGAAGCATCCTTGACAATTTTTTCTCTCACATTTTTATCCAATTTGCCAACAAATCTTGTATACTCAAACTTCTAAATCTATCCAGAGTCCAATTTCTTCATTCTACCTCTACTGATGACATAAGTCTGTATCATCTCTTCTCTGGATTATTTTAATAGCTTCTTAACTACCATCTTCACTTCCATTCTTACCCCAGCAGTCTTTTCTCAAGGTGGCTTGTGTGCTCCAAAGTCATAAGGCAGATCATCTCACTCCTCCATTTACAATCTTATGATTTCCCAACTGAATCATGGTAAAATCCACTCACCTCCACACACACATTCCCCTACCAACACCATCTCTCTGACCTCATCAGCTGTGACTCTTCCTCCCTCCATCTTTCTGCCTTGGCCACACTGACCTCTCCACTATTCTTCAGACTCTCCAGGGAGGCTCCTGTCTGGGGGTTTTTGCGTTTGCTTTTTCCTCTGTGTAGAACATTCTCTTCCAGCCACCAGCTGAGTGGCTTACTTCCTTACTTCACCAGTACCCTTTGCTCACATGTCACCATTTCAGAGAGGCTCTTTTCTCCCTGATCTCCACTTTTCTGCTTTGTTTTTCTCCATAACACTTATCATCAACCAGTGACAACATGCTATACTGCATCTCTCCCTTATAATGGAAACTTTATTGGGGCAGATATTTGGTTAGCTTTTGTCATTGCAGTTTCTCCACATTGAACTATTATTTCAGAGGAAAGTTACTAATACACACACACCAGGAAGCATGCATATTACACATAAGAACTGGATGAGGTATATGGTATAGTGAGGACTGCACCTGGACTTGGCTTTGAAGGAAATCATATGCAGTTAAGATTCATAAGGTGACTTAAAGATCAAGACTTCTGCTTTAAGTCGTTAAGGAGTTTAAAGGTATAATGCTTAAATGATCCTGAAAAATGTCACAAAAAATTGCCTCTCTAAAAATATCATTTAAGTTTAAAGTGTTTGCTAAGTATGTTAACATGAGATTACCAGCAGAATTCAATATGTTAACAAGCATCTAAAATACCCCACAAAGTGAAACAAACTTTCAGAGCCAAATCTGTCTTAGAGTAGATAGCTGACTATCACAGAAGACACTTCTATAATCCACGGTATGAGACAATTTCTCACGACCATTAAAAATCTCTACAGGTCCTGGGGGGCTCTGAATTGAAACGGGCCAGACATCATGGCATCCATGCAAAATTAGGTATGACAATTCATTAAAATTATTATCTTTTGGGGAGAACTGGTGGTTCTCCTAAATTCGGGACTGCAAAATAAAAGAAAAGAAAGATGAAATCAGAATATCATGTTTAGCTGGCTGACATCCTTTCTGTTTTTTTTTTTTTAATAAAAAAAGGATTTCCAGTGTCACAATACCATATTCATTGTCAAACATAAGTACAGTGTGTATGCACAGGAAATAAGTGGAGATGAGCGTGGTATGCATCATTGTCCATGTGAAATTTGTGAAGTTGTGCCTATTTAGAAACTCTCACGGGCCTACCCTTAGCTTTCCTGGAAATAATAATCCTTGGAATTTGGGACTTTTTTTTTACAATTTAGGAATATAGTGTTTCATTTTTCCTGATGGGCCTTATTAGCAATGGCATCATCTTATTGCAAACACAAACATTTCTCCATAAATTCACAGCTTGGTGTTTTGGCAAAGTGGAAATGCCATTTAAAGGACCGGGGCCTGCAAATTGGAATATGAGGCAGAAAAACAGCGGTGAGGAAATTATCGAAAATGAAACATCCCACGGCGAGTTTAACAGTATTATTGAACCAATCAAGACTGCAGTTTGGGAGCTGATTTTACCTGCTGACGAGCAAGCCACTCATAGCTCCTAAGGTTTTGAATTCAGATTTTGTATCTTTTACTAATTCAAACACAAAGGCAGTGGTCTGACTGCTTTTCCCTGCCCCTATCTGTGTCCTCAAATTAGGTGAAATCTTTGTCAGTCAGCCTGACTCTCCACACTCCTAGAGGAAGTCAAATTGCCATGGAATGATAATTGCTCAGCACTGAACTATAGGAGGTTCTGTCCATAGAGCGTATCATCAGACAAACATTTCAAAGAGAATATTGAAACTTAGAGAAGCACAAATGATCTTGGCTGTGGACGTCTTAGGTCCAATCAAAAGGAATAGGATCTGCTTAGAAATCGTCATCTCCACACGCTGCAGCCTGAAGTTAGACCTGCCTAATCACAGACTGTCCCTGTCAAGCCGGGGGAAGGCGCCCCTTGAACCAGGAATGCACACACGGCTCACGAGAAAGCACATTTGGATGATTTGTGGCACAGGATCAGAAATCACTTCAACTTGTTTGAAAGGGAAGAGCAGCATACTTTAGAAAAAGAACACAAAATCCCATGCGATCTTGATTCTTGGAAACACCTATTTTCTCAGTAAATGTAAAGCATGGCGGAGCGCGTCATGTGCTATTTACTCCTGGCCAGGTGTGGAAGGGCTTTTTTTTTTTTTTTTAGGTGCCGGCAACCAGGATCAGAATGAGGCAAACAGAACAACACAAATATTCCATTGTTTGCCTTGGTAGAGTGGAAGGGCTGCAGACAAAGGCGCTAGCATGCTGGAGAAGTACTTTTGTGGAAATGCCGGTGAGAAGCACCCAAGACTCCCTTCCCCTTCTCTGTGGCCAGCTTTCATTTTTCTGGAGCTAAAACAAAAGATAACTTGAACCGTGCGCACACACAAAATAGAAAGGTGACTTGCCAAGTCACAGTTATAAACAAGCAGAGCCTTCTTAGAACATTAACAAAAATGAGAACCTACTCGGAGCCCCCCTCATCACCATGCATACACCCTCAATTAAAACAATGCCCCTGATAGCAGGCAGTATAATCTGCATTTTATTTCACTCATGAGCAAAATAACAAGTTACTCAGGCCTGCGGCACTCATGAGTGATATGGGGCGTGTAATATCCTTTCCATTGAGTTTCCTATTATTAAGCTTGAAATAAGGAGTTCAGAATTAACTGTGACAATGATTTTATCTAGTGTTGGCATCACCATTAGCTTTTGCAGTTTACTGCTAATAAAACTTTAAATTTGCTATTACTTCTAATAACCTTCTTGCCACCTTAGCTGTAGAAATTAGACAAAGAACCCTGCTGACATGTGGCTAGTGACATTTTCTGGAAGTGTAGAAAACTCTGATGACAACAGTGACTGTTATTTACCAAAGTATAATAAAGCCAGGCCCTGCTGGCCTTCAGCAGCCTAATTTAAAGCACCTGTTCCATGGGGCTTGAAGAGGCCTATAAAAGAACAAAGCATAAAATTTTGGTTTCTGTTATTGTTGTTCCAAGCATCAGAGTGTTCTTTCATAGCAATCCAATAGATTCTAAAGTAAGAAAAAAATAACAAACTTGTGATCAGGCCTACATGAGTGACAGGGAATTTTAAAACAAGTCATTGTATGTTTACCTCGGAAGCCCACAAGTATTCATTCACCTGAAGCAGCGGAAAAATTAGCAGTGATAGACATATCTGTGGCTTGATCACTTTCCATCAAATCTCTAATCTCATTCAGCCCTTCCTTTGTAATATTGGACATTACCCTTCCCCAAGAATTAGGGTCACAGATGCTCTTCTGTTTTAGATTGCTGGGAGAATTCATGCATATTTGGATGTTATGACTTGGTCATAGGTCGGATCTTTCTGGCAATACCCTCCTAACCAAGTTCCCCTAAATAAACCAATAAGATATGAATGAGACAATGGACTTAAGTATCCAGAAAAAAATAGTAATAAGTCTTATAAAATATTTCTAAAGCATTTGTTTTTAATCACAGAGAAAAGAATTAGTTGTTCACCAGACTTTTTATTTGGGAATCTATGTTAGCATTCCATCAGGTTATGCCTGGCATGGAAATTCCTTCCCTCACACATTTTCATCTCAGGACAAGTTCTGCCACTGGAGAGTTTACTGTTTATTCTCACCCAGCAGTGCGGCTATTTGATGAGAAAGTCTGCGTTCCTGAAAGTTGGGAAATCAAAGTGAAGCTTGTGGGTCAGTGAAAAATGTGCCTTTTGCAGAGATTCCTTCCCTTTCTGTCTTCTTGACTCAATTCTCTTCTCATTTTAAATATAATTGAATATTTTTAAGAAACGTGAGGTCAAGAGGAAAAGTCGCCCGCCCCCTGCCCCACCCCAAGACACTCCATGGGGGACATTCTCTTTGCCACCTGAGGAGCAAGGCTCTGAGCAAGATGGGCTGTAAGAGGCAGCAGAGCAGAGAGCAAGCATTTGAGATTTACTGTACCTGTGAATGAGTTGTTTATAATGGGAGGAGCAAGCTCAGACCATTCTCAGCCTTTACAAAGTTGGTAATGGCTGCAGCATATGGGGGCAGTTTCTTCCTCAAGTAACTTCAGGGTTAATCTTCTCCCCCTTGAGTACTATAATCATGTCCTGAGTGAACGTTAGGCACGCACCTATCATGTCTTCCTCTTAATCCTTATTCTCTCTCAGTCCAACACTCAATGAAGATGGAGGTTCTGCTACTGCTTTTTCTGAGCTGGCCTTTTAAAACTAGGGAAGAGGTGATGCCAACACTAGTTCTAAGTAAGAGTCTCAGACTCAGGAGAGACGAGCGGGGGTGGGGGGCAAGTTTCTGAGGAAGCGCTTCGAACTGGATAGGACAGTAAATGATATGCTCTTGTTATGACTTTCCTGGTGACCCAGGAAGTTGTCCTTATGGCTTTCGTTAAAGTTCCCAATCCTCTCTCAACTCCAGGAAATGCTATCTTGGTATTTGGAGCCAGGAAGGAATAGTATCTTTCCCTTAATGAGCCAGGACTTCATTCACTGTGAATGTGAACTATTCTTCTCACATCTGGGATTCATCTGTTCAACCACAATATGTCGGTTAAGAAAGAAGGAATTTAGTAGCGAAAGTGATATTGAGGGCCAGCCCATCTTAGCTGCCTGGGATTTCAGTTATAAGAGATAGAAAGTGACTGAGAACCAGGTGAAGAGCAGTGGTGGGTCTACAGCCATCTCCCGTCCTTCAGGTCCCCCCCTCCCCAATTCTACTCTGTTCCTTCTTATTTCAGAGCCCCGTCCTGAGTTTCTGCCTTCATTCCAAGCCCCTATCCCTGACAATTCTATTTTGTTCCTCTCATTCCAGACATGAGACTAGGGGAAGGAAGAAGGAGGAGGATATCCTGCTTCAACACCCAGAGAAACTTGCTTCTGACATGATCCATTTTAGGACTGATTGCAAGTTCCCAAAGTATCCTTGTTGGAAAATTGTGTTTAGACTCAAGTCAGAGTCATTAGAAATTAAATTGTCATTAGATGTGACATTAGGCATAAAAAATAATGCATCTCGGGTTTCCAAAATACTTCATTTCAATAGAGATTTGGAAAACACAGTTGATTCATAAATTGCTTTTGCAAAACTCCTGGTTGTGCTAATTTCTATAGATTGCCTTGGATTTTATGACCTTTCAATAGGTACGAATAATTCATGTTTGTTCAATTCTTCTTTCTTATTATTCAATCGGGGGAAAAATAAACTTTCCAAACTAGTTGTTATCTGTCCCATAAACAGTGCTGAAATTGTATGTACTTATTCCCAAATTGCTTTCTACTCTAGTAGCTACTATCCATTTGGACTATTCATTTTAGTTGTTGAACCACAAAAATAGGTGTCTTTTGTTATATACAAACAGCTTTCAATCTGCTAATTAGGGCTAATTAGAGGGCAATTGAACTTTACTCTCCCTGTGTCTTTCTCGCTTTAAACTGTAGGCTGATGGCATTTTGCAGACTAATAGAATGAGCAGCTTTCCTGAGCCTCTTACTCTTCCCATTATGCTACTGCTACTATACATTTTCTTGTCAGTGTTGGTATAGAGAAAACCTAGGAGCGCCACTGTGCTTATTATACATGCTAAGGGACACTAATTTAAGGTGACTGGATAGAGCTTGGCTGGTTCTAAAGAAAGCCTTCAGTGTGGGGCAGGAGGGGGTGGCATGGCTAGGTAATCCCTTAGAGTTCACTTATTCTCCGTGTTATTTAAAGTTATTTTTCTCTCTAACAGTAAAGGAATAGACTTATCTTTTACTCTGTTCCACACTAACTGACATGATTTCCTTTGTTCCTTTTATCAACCCTGCAGAGTGGACAGTTTCCTCTGTCCCATTTCTTTGAGAGACAGAGGCTTGGAGAGTTACCTGGAGAGGAAACTCGGCACAGTAGAAAAAAGTACGTCTTTGGAGACAGACAGCCAGGCATTCATTTTCTTTTGTATACTTTGGAATGTTGCTGAAACACTTGGAGTTTTATTTTCCCTCATTTGTTTATAGAATGATAGTGTCCAGGAATTTGGTGAGACCCAGAGTTAAACGGAATTAAACTGAGTTGAGCACAAGATCCATTCATTCGCCAAACTCTCATTGGCATTCTATTGCTATGTGCCCCCTATTTTATTTTATGTTAGAAATACAAAGGCGAACAGGATGCTGCCCATATCCTCTAGGGAGTGTTGGTCCTGTGATGATGGTCAAGGCAAGAGTAAAATGACAAGACAGTCAGTGGGATAAGCCCTGGGGTGTGTATCGTGACTAGAGGTGGGGGGGTCACCTGATTCAGGTTGTAGAAATTCAGGAAAGAATCCTGGAGAAAGTGAAGATTAAGCCGGGTGTTAAAAAGAGGGACAAGTTCTTTCATTTTTACTTTTCCTACCACCTTAACTCCCACCCCCGTTGCATCTCCACTTCCTCATATCATGGGATCGGGAGGGAGAAAAACCAAAAGAGACTCTTAATGTCATAAAACAAACTGAGGGGGGTGGGGGGGAAGAGGGGTTGGGTGAGGGTGGTGGGGTTACATCATATGTTTAAATAAAGCTTAAATAAAGTAAAAAAAAAAAGAGGGACAAGTTAACTAAATCAAATGATAGGTGAGGTTAGGACAACAGTGCTCAGGAAGCAAAAGAGTAATGGTAGATAGCCATAAAGAGAATTCAGGGAGTTATGTAAGTTATGGATGAGAACACAGGATTTGGGGGACTGAATAGAGAAGTAGTTGGTGGAGTAGGGATAGGAGAGGTTTAGGATCATAATCAGGAAGGAGTCAGGATTTGGATGTAGATTTTCTGATTTCAAATCTTATCCTTTCTCATCACAGTCCCCTCTCAGCCCAGCATGTGTGTGCATGCACACATGTGAACGTGCATGAGTGTGTGTGTGTGTACAGTCATAGGTTTGGAATAAGTACCTCACATATATTTTTACCACTCGGGAGATAGTACTTTTCTTTACAGCTAACATGTGGATACATATTACAGTCCTGTTCTAATGGAACAGAAATGTCAACATACTTTGAAAGAAACCTTTAGTTATATTTTTACTTCCCGTTATCTGTACTTTAAAAAAAAAAAAAAAGAACAATTCAAGCCATTAGAAGCTGTTTGTGAAATATTTCAGCTTTAAAAAGTTGTCTTTGATGAGAAAGAGTACAAGAAAAGAAAGAAACCAAAGCAAACCTGGGCAGCATATAGCTATCATTTTATCTGAGGTGAGAACCAACCATCCTCATGGACTTAAGAACTGCAAATATTTCTCCCTTAGAGTTCACTTATTGACTGGAATTGGAATTTGTAGACAGAATTTTGCAAGTAGGCTACCTTTTGCACTTGAATAATTATAAGTTTAGATTCATAGATAGTTGGATAATGGATAGGTTGGTAATTTATCTCTATAAGGGAAGAGCTGTTAACCTGTGTCCTTTGAAACACAACCAATACATATAACATAGGACCTGGATTCTATATAAAATGCAAATTTTCTGTTCCAGAATATTACTTTCCTAATGAGCATAGATAAATTTGTGTATTTTAAGAGAGACATTGCGTTATTCTAATCTTCCAACCTAGGCCATTTGATTGCAGAAGGCACAATGAAAACATCTGAGAAAGAAAAAATAAATACATACACAAATAAAAATAATCTAGCCCATATCTAATACTTAACAGATTTGAGTATTTATAGTAAATGGGTTCCTTTCAGGGGTGTGATTTAGAAAAAATAACCTAGATTTCATATGCAATTCAATCTTGCTTTAACAAACATATGACATTGATACATCTCCCTTTATAGATACAATGCATTATTTAAAAATATAATTGATGATTGAATGTCTAAAGAGAATCCATGTTTCCTATTGTCTTTATTGTAAATTAGAAGAATATTTCCATAATCTGAATTAGAAAGTTTTTTTTTTTGTTTTTCTTTGCTTGTTTGTTTGTTTGTTTTTTAAATGAGAGTGGTAAGAGGAGGTAAGGAAGAGGTTAGTCATTCCCATGACTCCTGAGAACATTATCACAGTTTTTGTACTTGCTGTCATGTTGTATCTGCTAAGAAGTAGAAGGCAGAGGTTAACAGATTTCCATCTCTTCTGTACTTCTTTGTTTAATTTTGTCTAACTTCTATCCCTTAATTTCTTAACAGGGTCTTCCATGCTTATATTCTTGTTTCATATTCATAACTCCCAAAGCCAACTATCCTTCTAAACTTGGTCAGGATATGCTGTATGGACAGTAAAAAGTTACATTTTCCAGTTCTATTGCAGCTGAAAAACTACAATAATATTGACAACACTATAAGCACAGAGCATATGTCTAAAGTAATATATGAGTCTATGTCCCCACAATAGGGTATTTTCCATCTGCCCTTCCAGATCATTCTCCAGGTTTCTCCCCTTATCCTATATTGCAGGAGGCTACTATGAAGGCAGAGTGAAACAAAGTTTCTTTTTCCTTGGGCCATGGGGCTCAGCCAATGGGAGGTCTTGGTCCCAAAGTGAACAAGAGGAAGGAAACACTGGAAAGTTTGTTCCCCTGGCTCCCACCTGCTGGTTCATGGGTTGGCGTTGCCTGAGTGCCTCTTCCTTGAGCCACAGCTCCTGTTCTGAGACCCTCCCATCAGACACAGGCCCCACTCTACTTTAAACATACCTCTGTTTGTTACTTCAGCCCTGATGGTGGTTGGGAGGCTTAGGAATGCCTGCTTTACCCTCCTTGTTTGGCTTCCCTTAATATTGCCCACCCTTTGCGTCTTCATTAAAACTCTCTTCAATCTCTTCTTTGGAGTGTGCCATCTGTTTCTTGCCAGAACTCTGACTGATACAACTTCCCAAAACCAAACATGAAGAAAACAGTGAAAAAATATCAAATTTGGGCAGTGAGTAAGCTGAAGCTTGTTTTCCTGCCTCTCCATACCCTGAATACAGCAAATACACATGAATAGGAAGTATTTGATCTCTGGGGAAAAAAAGAAAGATTCTGAGTTGAGGAACTTTAAGTTATTCATATTACACCATGTTTAGCATTTTTTGTACATTAAAGACAGACAAATGGCATCAATTTTCACTGAAAAGTAAATTGTTTTTCTTCTGTCCTAGATAGCCTTTTTTTTTTTTAAATGCCCATGTTTTTGTGCAAAGAGACATACAAAAGATGGAATAGTAGAAGTCAATCCCAGATGACTTCAGCATCTCAGTGTTAGAGGCTCTTCAATCTCTTCTTCAGAATACTCTGATAATGGTAAAATTCTGCTCTCTGTCAATGGACCTGTGCTTGGAAGACAAGATGCCTCATGTAACGACTTGCCTCTACCTCCATTAATGCAATTTGGGGAGCTTGTTTTGTTTCATTTTGTGGCTCATTTCTTACTCCATGCCTCCGTGGTCTCCAGTGCTGCTTCCTACCATAAGTTAGAAATGAATTTTTTAAAATAAGCACTTGTACTTTGAACCATAAAACAAAATCTGAAGCTGAAATCAAAGGAAGAAGGTAAATTACTTTTAGTGCTCTGCAAAGAAACTTTCACTTGGCTATTTCCTGTTGTTTTGAAACTCTGAAAATCAATACAGAAACATCATATTCTGAAGGCAGGTCAGCTGTGCACTAGGTGTTTTTAACAGTTGGCTTTGAAGGGGATACTTATGCCCCCTTGACATGAATCTACAGTTCTTTACACTAAGTGTCCCCATGAAACTACATTTTTGCTCAGGCTATCCATCTCAATGGTTATTACTTTTTACTGTTCCAGGCTCCCATCTTCTATTATAGATTCACTGATAGATCAATATGACAGAGGCAAGATAAAAGTCAGTTAGCTGCACATGTCTATTATGAGCCTGAAAATTCAGACAAACATTTCTCCCGACAAAAGCCAGGCACGTAACTGAGTCGTTACGTGTCTGGGTGGTTTTCTAGTCCTTTCTGTACAAACTCACATTTCTTGACATCTTTCTTAATTTTGAGGTCCTCATGGCCTGTCAGGGAATTAGGAATGAGTGGTTCCCTAGGGGAAAGAGAGAATTTAAAATACAATCTTCACTTTTGAAAGGAGAGAACCAAACGCATTTGCTGCTACACTGAGGCAGTAAAAAGTAGTGCTGACACGCTCAGTTTCTAAACCACAGGCAAGTGGACTGTAAAACCAAGCACTAGTTCAAAGTCAAGGAAAGAATCTTTCTAATCCTCTAGTGGGTAATGGGAATGACAAAACTGGCGTTTGCTTTGGTTGGAACCTCAGTTCCCTCTGGGGTTGATCGCTTTGTCTGTGAATCTGCAACCATTTTGAGAAAGAAGTAGAAATCTACTAAACATTTTAGCCACTGTCTACACAATGGTCTACAATAGCCGCGAGCATTGTAGGGAGAAAGTGCCTAAGCAACACCTCAGAGATGGGAAGAATGGGTAGCAAAAGAGGCTAAGATTCAATGGTTTCATATTTGAAGATTTTAACTCTTATCCCAAGCCCTCATGGTTAAATTCCTGACAAGAGATATGACACTTGAAAAGTCCACGAAAGGCCCTTAGAAGTACAACTAAAGTATAAACATTTTAATTTGACCTTTTAATTGATGGATTATCTTTAAGTGGATCTAATAAACATCTACTGAATTCTTATTGTGTTATCACTTACTGTGTTTCATTATGCAAGGTGTTCAGGTTAGAAAGACGATGCTTTCCTGCCCTCAAGTGGGTTATGATTCAGATGCAGAGACGGGAAGGTATAATAGGCAATTATGTGAAAAATACACACAGATAAGACAAGATGCTACTTTCATAAGGACTTAATTTAAAATTAAGAATCCATATACATTTATGGATCCAAAGAACACATTACATTTGCTACGGACTGAATTTGGAAAAAAACAGCAACAACAACAACAACAACAAAACAAACAAAACTAGACATCGTAGCACACACTGCTTCTGACAACTGGATGAGGAGAGTTACTTAGCCCAGATGGGCTTAGGAGAGACCTCCTGGCAGAAGCAGCACTCAAGCAATCTCTGGAGGATGACCAGGGGGTTATCAGGTGAAGAGAGGTCAGTGAAGATATATTGTGTCTATATACACACCAATATATTTATCTGCTTTTTATTGTGGTAAAAAATACATTTTATGAGATCTACCCTCCTAGGAATTTTTAACTGTACAGTTTAGGATTGTTAACTCTAAGCACAATGTTGAACAGTAGATCCCTAGGACTTTTGTATCTTGCATAACTGAAACTTCATACTCATATAACAGCAACTCCCCATTTTGTCCTCCCCCCAGAATATTTATCTATTTTCAATTTTAATTTCTTCCCCCTCCTCCACCACCCACAAAGATAAACACTTATTTCAAGACATGCAAGGAGAACATGATGAGTAAGTAGAAAGGAAGCCAGTGAAATTCTTTGTTAAAGTGTCCGAAATGGTCAGGATACCCCTTTCACAGATAACTGTCTGGGGACAATTGGGAGGGGTGGGGGTACCAGAAATATGTGAACAAGTCTGGAAGAAGTGCTAATTGAGAGAAAAATAATGAGGGCCTGAAGAAAGGTGTGGTCATGGTGGGAGAGGGGAGAGGCAGTAGGACTTGCTCCCAGATGAGAAAAAATGTGGAGGTGGGAGCAGGATGGGTGACAGTGTTGTGGACTGTTCATTTGCTCAGTTTCACAAGACAAAGTAAGTTAAATCTCAAACCTGCTGCTTCAAGAGAAGCAGTGAACACCAAATCAGGATCAGGTATGCCTAGTTTGCCTACAACTGAAGTTGTCCTCCATATGCAAACCCTAAAAACTTACAGTGAGTGTCCTTTCCTTACCACAGATCAGTTTTAAGAACAAACAGAGCATGAGTGAGTATCACAGAAAAAAAGAAAAGGCCGAGCTGGAGCTCTGTGAAAATCAGTGTCTAATACTGAATATCAGAAATTCTCAGGGCACCTGGGTGGCTCAGTCGTTGTGTCTGCCTTTGGCTCAGGTCATGATCCCAGGGTCCTGGGATTGAGCCCCGCTTCAGGCTCCCTGCTCAGCAAGAAGCTTGCTTCTCCGTCTCCCACTCCTCCTGCATTTGTTCCCTCTCTCACTGTGTCTTCCTCTGTCAAATAAATAAATAAAATATATTTTTTAAAGATTTTATTATTTATTTGTCAGAGAGAGAGAGAGAGAGCAAGCGCAGGCAGACAGAGAGGCAGGCGGAGGCAGAGGGAGAAGCAGGCTCCCCGCCGAGCAAGGAGCTCGATGTGGGACTCGATCCCAGGGTGCTGGGACCATGACCTGAGCTGAAGGCAGCTGCTCAACCAACTGAGCCAGGCGTCCCATAAATAAAATATTTTTAAAAAATTCTCCATTATTTCATTTTTAAAATATGTTAAGTGTAGTTAATAGCATAGTTCTAAAGAAACAATCCTGGTTTTATTTTGGCTATATAGCTCTTTCAATCAATGAAAATAAATGAAGAATGACCAGGGTTCAGGAATTTGAGAGGGCTACAATAAGAGGATAAGTAAGATAAAGACCAAGCTATGGTCAGAGATGGGGTAATTGTTTATATAGACACTTTTCAGACAACTTTATTGATATATAATGCACACAGACATAAAAATCATACATTAAAGTTCATAACCAAATAGGTAAGTCTTAGTATATTCACAGACTTGTACAAACATCACCATGATCTAATTTTACACTTTTATCATCCAAAAATAAATACTTGTACTCATTAGTAGTCACTCCCCATGACTCCCTGCTGCTACTCCAGTGTTGGGTAAACTCTAGATAATTATTTCATTCCCTTTTAGTGCTGAATAATATTTCATTGTATGGCTATGCCAAATTTTGTTTATCTGTTCATCAGTTGATGGACATTTGAATGGTTTCCACTTTTGGCCATTTGCATAATACTATTATGAGCATTTATGTACAAGTTTTTATGCATGGACCTAGGGTTTCATTTTCTTGAATATATATCTAGGAGTAGAATTGCTATGATTAACATTACAATGAACTGCTAAACTGTTTTCCAAAGTGGCTGCACCATTTTACATTCCTACTAACAATGCATGAGGACTCTGGTTTCTCTACATCCCAGCTAATGTTTGTTATTGTCTGTCTGATTATAGTTATTCTAGTGTGTGCAAAGTGGTATCTCATTGTGGTATTGATTTGCATTTTCCTATGTTTGTATTTTAAATCCGTTGACTCAATCTCGTTTTCATTATTTATAGAGTATATTTTTCTTGCATTTAAAAAAATATATTTATTTATTTTAGAGAGACAGAGAGGGGAGAGGAAGAGGGAGAGGAAGAGAGATTCTTAAAGCAGACTCCACAGTGAGCGCGGAGCCTGATATAGGGCTCAATCTCATGACCCTGAGATCATGACCTAAGCTGAAAGCTGGACACTTAACCAACTGCACCATCCAGGCACCCCATCTCTTGTAGGTTTTTTTTTTTTTTTTGATCTCATGAAACTTTGTGAAAACTCACCGGTCACATATTAGTACAATAACTACCTAATAAACAGTACCAAATTCATGGGCTTGGAATATTGAGCATCTATTAGTTTGTGAATCCATGATTGAGGCTGGATTCAGCTAGGTAGGTCTGATCTTAGCTCATTCAGATGTTTGGGGGTTAGCTGATCACTGGCCGATGTAGGCTGACCCTGACATGGCAGTTCCACTGTCCTCCATGTATCTCCTGCCCTCCAGCAAGTAGAATCAGCCATGTTCTTCCCAGACAGTGGCAAATACGAATGATTTTCTCTGCCTCCTTTGCTTCTGGTACACCTGCTTACATCTCATTGCCCAAGCAATTCCATGGCTAAACTCAGAACCAGGTGGCAAGGAAATATGTTCATTTCTTATTGGGAAGAACTGCAAAGTCTCATGGCAGAAATCACAGATACCATATTAGTGAAGCATCTAGGATGCTCATGGTATCAGTCTACCCCATATATTATACTATCACTCAGAAGAGAGATGGATTAAATTGGTAGGTCAGCAGCTGTTGCTTCGCTGACCTATACCAGGGCCACAGTTATTCTTGGGTTTGCCTGTGTGAAAAAGATTCATTAGCTACTCTCTAGGGTTAAATATTCTCCTGGTAACAACAATCCATTTTTAGAAAATAGGAAAGATATTTATGTGTCAAATGAATATTCTATTGTTTGAAAACATCTCCGGTGCCATAATGAGAACTGAGGACAAAGTAGATCAAATAAATAACAGCAGGTACTCTGAAATATTCTGGGAAGTGTTCAAGCCTAGGATAGATGGCATTATTTAAGTATTTATAAATGTCATATCTGTTTTGGAAAAAGCTAATAGAATGTCTTGCAGACATTTAAGGCCCCTCCCAAAAAATGCTTCTGTAATCTATTTCTATAGGATCGGCAAATGTGGAAGCAGACATACTATGGGTCAATACCAGTGAAAGGACTCTCTGCACAGATAAAGGATTCACAGTCCATTAAGCTTCAGGTCTGCCCTGATGTGGATTCCCCTGATATATTACTATTATATCCTATTTTTGTTGACTCAGTTACTATGTCAGCAAAACCAAACATTTTGGCTTGTGGCCCAGCCTCGAGCTGTCTATGGAGGGTATGTTTTTGCCTCTACCACCATGACAGTAATGAGCAACTGGCGTTAGTTTGATTTGCATAATTGTGTGCTTCCAACGTAGACTCTGTGTCAGTAAGAAACAACTTATTGTGATGATACCCACAGCATATTATCTGTTTTGTGCTATCAGCATTTATTTATGTAAATTCCATCATTACAAAGGGTCATTTTCCAACCTTCTACAACAAAATCACATTCTCTGCCAAGAAGCAGGAAGAAAATACTATAGCAGAAGAGCTGGGCATACTCTGTCATTCACAGCTGTTGGTCAAGGAGTAGGAAAGGGTATTATTGGTGGTTGCTTACTTGTTTATTTGTTTGTTTGAGGCAGTTTGTTTGAGGGACTGACAGATACAATGGTGATCTGACAGTCTGTCTCTGACCATTTGGAACAATACCATCGAGCAGACACATTCTCTTTTGCTCTCACAGACACATGTACATACACCACAAAGAGTGTCCAACTCATCTAAGATTTTCTTTAAGAATAATTTATGGTTGAAAACATATTTTGTGTTCCTTAGATGATGAGTGGAATGTTTTCTTTGATAAGAAGCAGAACTCTGTAATTTATTCATGCAAGAGATAAAAAGATAGCATAACTAACTAGGTATCCCACTTGTAGAAGTACCTGAGAGCGTGGGAAGGAACCACGTGGAACCGAGATTTTGCAAATTAAACCTCGTAAGTCTGCTCACAAAAATAGCCAAGGTCAAGTGTGAGTTTTGTCATTAGAGGTAGGTGAGCATCCTAAGTGTCAGTATAACTGGAGCTGTAATTTATAGTTTCACTGGTTAAGCACAAAAAGATGTCAGAGTTTAACCCTACTTCAAGGAATGACAATGCGGAAAAAAAGGGGGGAAAAGGAAAGAAAGCCCAGCAGTCAAGCATTTTAAATCTAGTTGACACCCTGTCAAAAAAACCTCTTACTAAAAGGAAGATAATTAGAATATTGCTTTATTGTGAGCTCATAGTTTCCAGCCTAGTTTGTATCATGCTTCAGGCTGGTCAGAGATGAGAAAGAAGAGGGAAAACAATAAAAATGAAAAAAAAAAGTCAACCAGAAATCGAATCTCATACTTCAGCAACCTTACATTTAACAGTTGTCTTTGCAGAGGCTCTTAATGGGAGCCTAGCTGATCATCCAGCTCAAAATGAACTAAAAAATGATCTTTTAAGGTATGCAACATGGAAACCACATTTGGTAAAGTCTGTAAAGGAGCATACATGGAATTTCCAAAGAAATATTTCTAAGCCCCCCCGCCCCCCATCTTAAATTGGGAAAAAAAGAAAAAAAACTCCACTAACCTCATCTTCTCAGTATGATAATCCTTTCAAAGAGTATCCTGTTAGGGATGTGTGTGTGTGTGTGTGTGTGTGTGTGTGTGTGTGTGTTTCACTTAACTTTTTTTTTTTAATTTATTGGACAGAGAGAGAGATCACAAGTAGGCAGAGAGGCAGGCAGAGAGAGAGGGGGAAGCAGGCTCCCGGGTAAGCAGAGAGCCCGATGCAGGGCTTGATCCCAGGACCCTGGGATCATGACCTGAGCCGAAGGCAGAGGCTTTAACCCACTGAGCCACCCAAGCGCCCCTTCACTTAACTTTTGACACTTTGGCAGGTAGGAGGACACTTATTCTCCAGTATACAATACCCAATCACATGGAGTATTCTTTCCTCCTATCTAAGCATTTAGAGCTTCAATTCCTAACTAAGATATTTCTCATGATTTTCTCCCCATTTTCTCTATTTCAGTTTTCCCTCTCAATAATATTTTCTTTATTTTCTATTGTATGGATGAGATGCCTCCAATAAAGTTCCAAGAATCTCCTGCCACTTTGACTTCTACTTTGGCCACCTGTGTCAAGTGAAACTGAATGAGGAATCAGTGATCAAATGACAGCTGCTATGTCATTTGATGTGCTATGATGTACTGCACAAAAACATGTGATTAGGAGTGATTAGACAGGATTTCATTCGCAGTCATTTGCACTATTTATGTAACATGTGTCAGCCTTTTAACATGGTGGCTGCTCAGCTTCTTCATTTGTAAAATGCAGTGGAGAGCTCTAAGGGTTCTTTTAATGTGATCTTTGAAATGGCACCAGGATTTATTTTACCATGTGCTCAATTGCTTGCACTGGGAATAGAACTAGGAATGGAAAAGTGAGGTCTCTTGATGTTATTTCTTGTGTAGACAAGTTCTCAAAGGGAGAGGAAAAGGTGCTCAAAGAAACATCAAGCTGGGCAAGCAGAACACACATTCTCATAGGAATACCTCCTCAAAAAGAGTTTAAATCAGTGACCGAGTAGAAAGGCGAAGCCGGTTGTGGAAGAAAAGCTGGGAGAAGCAAAGGTCTGGCCACTGCTTCATCTACAGTGGGGGCAGTTACATCACACACATGTCAAAAGGCGAAAACAACTTTTCTGAAGAGCCCACCACGTACCAGAGAAGAGGAAGAAAGGCAATGTGAAATGTTTCCTAAAAGCCACAGACAGGGGCAGAACAACAGCACTGGGAAAAGCAATACCAATCCCAAAATGGGGCCAAATTCCAAAAGGATGTAGTTTAAGGAAAACCAAACCGAAGGAGACCCCTGTGGGGGCCGTTGAGCAAGAAGGACCGAAGTAAATGACAGTAGCAGTTAGAAAAAAAGTTAAAAATTTGACCACAGGGACTGACAGAGGCATCTGGAAACAATGAAAAACAGTATTTATTTTTCTCTAGAAATTTTCTTTGAAAATAACCCTCCAGTGGAACAAAAAACCATAATAATATCCTTAACATTTCACTTTTTGTGTTTTAGAAATTGATGCAAGAAACAAACACAAAATTCTGGTTTTGTTAATTAAGGGGAAGTGAGTTACAAATCAATCCCTGGTAGCCTTTCTGATTTTGTGAGGTCTTACTCCACTTAGAAGCAGCCTAGGGCATAAGAAGAGAGCTTAATAAATACTTTTTCTCTATATTCCCCATAGCCATGCTTTACTCTGCTCACCCTCTTTTGGACATATGGAAACATAATAGGGAATGAACAGTAGACTCAATGATATCTTTTCTTGGGTAATGACAAAGGAAAAAAAACCATGCTGATCATTTATCATATGTAATGTACTCATATCAAAGATAACATAATCAGAGGAGAGTGGGTTATAAACTACCCAATTGACTCAGCAGGTATCACCAAAATATTTGCAGGTTGCTTGGTAACCCAATTAAAAGTCTCTATTTAAATCCCAGATCATTAGTGACTGAAAATCACTATCATTTGATGGCTCATCTCAGTCCAGTTCTTAGGGGAGATTTTTCTACATCAAAAAACCACCAACATATTTGGCACTAATTGGCTCCCTTGGTGGCAATCTCAGCCTATAGGCCAAGAATTGAGTGGACCTGGGAGGCTAAGCTATTTCCCCAGCCCGAGAGTTGGTACTTCTCAGCATGGGCTGAAGGACATTGGTGGGTTAATATGAAAATTTTACATAGATATTACCTGTCTTTGGATTAATTGAAATGTTCTATATTTAAGGATATCATATTGGTGGCAAGTTCTTTTTTTAAATTAACTTCCATTTAGGACTTCCTTATTAAAATATCTCCCCTCTCTCGCCTCCCCCTCTTTTTTCTTTTTTTTTTTTTTTTTTGGTCCTCTCCCAAACTTGCAATAATTAACAGGAAGAATGTGAAGCTTTATCATCTCAAAATTAGAAACCTGAGTTACAGATATTGATGCTATCCAAAAGACAGACACAGATTAAAAGGGAAATTGTTTCTTCACTAAAATTAATGGGTTGATGGACTTGTTACTATGCTGGATATGATAGGAACTTCTGTTGTGATAGTTTTCTACAGTACTCAAGAAAATATATATGAGATTTAGCATTATTTCAGTACTTTTCTTCTGAAAATTGACCTGAAATTGATTTTTTTCAGTTAATGAATTTTCATAGGTTATGGAATTGAAAGTTGTAGAAAAATTCAAAATCAGTAAAGAGACATAAATATGGGAAACATATAAATGCAGAATCCTAGGTTTGCTACCAGTAATGACATTTTAACTAAATATGTCTATCTTGGACATTTGACTATAAAGAAAAAGATGATATAGAGTATTGAAAATTCATTACATTTATGGTACAATATTTGATGCAGACACAAAAGATAGTAAGAGCTGTAGAACGTTATGAAAAAATAAAATCTAATAGGAAATAACTGGAGTAAGAGAAAAGCTGGGCTCCAGTCATATTATTGCTCTGTCTTCAGTCCTCATTTTTTTTTTTTTTTAATCTGCAAAGCTGGAAATAAGGGCCTACAACACTTCTCTTTAGCTCAGAAATTGTGAAATTCCTTTAGAAAAGATTATTTTGCAATTTTCTTTCTACTGATGTCTACCTTTAGTGCACTGGGATATGAAGAGTCAGTTATAGTCTGTCCTCAAGAATTTTAACAAAAATTCTAAAGTGACAAATCCTGCTGAATTTATTGGGTTATAGCATTTTCTAAAATGAATCTCAGAGGATTCTCCATGAGAAATATTTAACCAGATATATGGATAGTTTAAGTTTCATTTGGCCACAATGCCACAATGAAGAAAAGTGGACTTGTAGAGTAGTATTGAAAGAAACAGTGGGGAAAACCTCTAACATTTTTATAACAATGAAACGCTCAACATAGCAGTCAAGACCACAAAGATGCAGTGTCTGAATTGATAAAGTACACTAGCTTCCAACTACTTACAAACCAGAAAGACTGAGTTTTCTTCCTGAATTATTTACTGAGAGTAACAGATCACAATATTTTCTTATTCTCCACCTTCATTGTTAATAATTTTTGTTGAATTTGGGACTAGCATTTTGCAATTTATTTTTATGCAGGCAGTCTTTCATTCAATTACTTGCAGCAAAGGCTTTGAGGAGGGAAGGTTCCAAGCACTATTCTCCAAGTGATGTCTATGAGAATATGTATAATCCATTTAAGTCCCATAGGCATTCAAATAGACTTCTTTCTTTCTCTGTGGCTGCTATGTATATGTTCAGTTTATAGGCTAAAGATGATCCAGTGCTAGGAAATTACTTGAGTTTGTCATGAAATCATGGAAGAGACTGCAGTGGTTGTGTTGAACCATCTTTGGTTCTTTGAATTCCCTATAAACACAAAGTTCACCAAGTAAAGTTTGTAAAATTCTAGTCCCAGGAGTGTCTCAATGAAAAAACAAAACAAAACAAAATGTCTGGAGTTCTTTTAATCTAGGGAATGTCGTATGCTATGCCCCTCCGATCAGAGAATTACAGACCGTGATAAAGTCTTCGAGAAATCCTAAACTGGGAGACGAATGTTGTTAACTTGCTTAATCTAGAGTAATCTAGATTATTTGCTTAATCTACACAAATTTGATCATAAATCTATTTTTCTTTATAATACCTGTGCATTTATATCATAAGGTCTCTAATAAAACAGGAACCCTCTGTAGTATGAACACTCAGAGATTTTCTTGAAAATTGTGCTTTTTGGTGGGGGGAGGGTTCTTCCTTAAATTGAACTTCCTTGTTGCCTTTGCCTATCCATTGTTACCATGCATTCTAAAGATACAGGTGGATATCAACCTGGTGGTGACATTGTGAGTATTTTAAATCAAGACAAGAATTTTTTTTTTTCTATGACACCTCTCCTGTATACTAAAAATCTTCAGTCCTTTAGACATTTCTTCACGCCATACTTTCGAGAAGAGTCCCCTTCTCTGAATAGGCTCCAATTTAGCACTCTCTTACAGGCAGCACTAACGAAGAATACAGTATCCCAAGGGGGTAGAAGGGAGCAGAGTAGAGGGGAACTACCATCTCCCCTATGAAGTAGTCAGTAATTTATCATATGGTCAGGATTACTTACTCTGCTTTTGCTAAAGAAGACTTTAACAGATGTCCAGTGTGGTAGGCAGAATTCTAAGATGGCCTCAAGGTTTCCTGCCGACCTCTTGTTCATTCCCTAAACAGTCCCTGGGACTATGAGTATGATGAGTTTTACCCCTATAATTAATTACTGTGTGGTACAGCTGACCTTAAATTAGGGTGGGCCCAACATAAGCACGTTAGCCTTTTAAAAGCAGAGAGTTTTCTCTGCTTGCTCCCAGACCAGTAAGTCAGAGATTCAAAGCAGGAAAAGGATTCAAAGAGCTGTTGCTGTCTTTCAGATGGAGGGGTCCACACCACATGACATGTAGGTGATTTTCAGGAGGGAGAGTAGCCACTGGCTGATAGACAGCAAGGAAATAAGATCCTTTGTTCTAAAACCACAGGAACTGAGTTTGGCCACGAAACCTGAATGATCTTGGTAGTGGACCCTTTTTCAGTGTTTTGCGATGAAAACTGAGTTAGGCTAACACCTTGATTTTGGCATTATAGAACTCTGAGCAGAGAAGAGGGTAACACTGCACCAGATTACTAGCCTATAGAACTCAAAGCAAATAAATGAGTATTTTTTTAAGCCATTAAGTTTGTAGTTATTTGTTACAAAACAGTAAAATCCTAATAAATCAGATAACCAAAACTCACCATCTTTGCCATGTTCTGCTTTTATAAGTGTTTTGTGATATATGTCAGCAATGCATTTTTGGTTTTCTCTGACTGAACAGCTTTAAGTATCCTACATAAATATTATTCACATGCCCCTTTTCTTTTTTTCCAGTAAGATGCTGCCAGCATGCAGACATTCTCTGATTCATGGATTTTCCCTACAAATTCTTATTTTATGGACATAAAGATCTATCTCACTTTTTTTTTTTTTTACTTTCTTTGGACTTTTTCATTAAGATATGCCATTGCAATCCTAAATTTGAAGCATGGCACATATAATATAACTGATTACTTAAGGTAAGTATTTACCTTTTTCTATTAACATTATAAGTTTACTCTATTGATTACCCAAACCCTAGTACTGATATGCTGATTGACCACAAGTATTTATTATGACCTCTTTTCTCATTTGCTTTTTTTTTGAGAATTACCAGGCATCTTGTCTACCATTATCTTTCTGATTCATGTTTTTTTGTTCTTAATAACTGGTAGTAAAGATCTTGTCTATTTCTTCTCATACATTTTATTTTCAGCTTGTACAGCTCCATACCACTCACTCTTTGACCAGGTATCTTAGCCGATCATCACTGTCTTTAGTCAAGATCTAAGACACACTGATTATCTGTTCTATTGTACAATTCTGTATAGTAAGTTCTTTATTGCCCTTGACTTCATTTCTCTTCCAAAATCCCAGCCTTCAAATGAATGAAAAGGTGGAGGTGTTACATGGTGCCCCAAATCCTTCAGCATTATATCCCTGAAGGTCTTTGTTAACTCTTTTCTGTTGATTTTTCCTTACCCTGCATAAATAAGCAATTGTAGATAATACCTATATTGCCTGATAATTCTCAGAAGCCTGCAGTATCACTTTAACTTCTTTAAGAAGTAGCAACTTCCAAATGAACAAGTCACTGAAGATTGCTGCCACATTCTCCTACTTTTGCTTCTAAAAATGCAAGCCATTCCTTCTCAGTCTCCTTTCCTGGCTCCTTCTCTAATTAAATATCTCTACCCACATCTCACTCTAAGTTCTGTTTGGCATGTTCACAATGTGCTTGGCTGGCCAATAGTAATCTTAGTAAGCAATGAAATTGCTTGTCTTTTGTACATTTAATGGAAATTAAGGAGTTATACCTTCAAAATACGATTCCAACTATCTGATTTTAATATGGCTGGTGACCTAGGCTATAGGTATTTTGGTATAAATACCAAAGATTAATATATTCATTGGACTGAAAATTTACACCCCCCATTCATATGTTGTCACCTAATATCCAGTGTGAAGCTATGGAAGATGGGAACTTTGGGAGGTGATTAGGTGATGAGCATGCAGGCCTCATGAATGGAATAGTACCTTATAAAAAGATCCAGAGAGCTCCCTTACCCCTTCCACCATGTGAGGACACAGCAAAAACAGCTGTCTATGAACAAGAAGTCTCCCTCACCTGACTGACACTGAATCTGAGGACACCTTCATCTTGGACTTCCCAGCCTCCAGAACTGGATAAATAAATGTTTATTGTTTAAGCCACCAGTCTATGGAATTCTTGTTACAGCAGCTGGAATAAGCTAAGACTAATCTAACGACATTTGCCTTAAATTGCCACTGGCTTCTAGATGTCAGGAAGAGCAAGAGGTTTGTCTTATTCAAGGTTCAAGGAAAGTTCTATCTTTAGCCTTATCCCAAAGAGTAATTGAGTTCAAGAACCTCAATTAACCCTTGGTCTACTGCAATAGTATCTATTTTTTGTTACTACTATTTAATTATCTAGTTGCTTTAGATCTAAAAACTTGAGTAATTGGTGGTGGGGGTGGTTGGCATGTGCACATGCATATATGGGATTCTCTTCTCTTATTATCTTTTCCTAAGTACTTTTCTATGCTTTCCTCTTTGACTGCTCATTATGAAACTGATTACTACTATTTTGCTTTCTCATTACCCTATAAATGTAGCAAATATATTTGATTTTAGCTTTAGAAATTTCCCAGTTAATCAACATCTCTCTAATTAGTTCAATATTTTCATTAATATTTACTTTCATTAATATCTATATTCTCTTTCAACTTCAGTTCCAAACCACAAGATCTGAAAATATTTCTTTAACTGCACAAATTTGGCAACTCATCAGTGCGAATTCTCTTCTACCTTCTCTTTTCAATGACAATATATAAAAATGACCTGAATGTGTTTATATTGCTTATACAGCATTTTGCTCTTTCCTATGTTCTCTTGAAGAATAACACGGTATTTTCTGTTCTGTATTTAAATCTTATAAAAAAATGATAAATTAAATGTGAGCAGGCTCTAAGATCATTGAGAAGATACTATACATGCCCACTTATTTTATGCATATATATGTATATATATAATTATTATATGCATATTTTGCATTATTTTATCAATCCATAAAAATCTCTTGGAGAAAGGTCACATTGAACACTGGCAAATCAATAATTTTATTCAGTATTGGAACAGATTATTATTTCCTTGGTTGAGTTTCAGATGAAATGGCTGGCATGAATTTAGGGGGCATGTTGTACTAAAAATAAATGATAAAATTGTGCTTCACTCAGTGAAATAATGATTGAATGGAAAGTCAGATCATGTCTCCATCTCTTGTTAGAAAACTCATGCTTCTTTAATTGGAATGGTGGCAAAAATCTTCTGCTGTTATGGAATTGTTGGTTTTTTTTTTTTCTTTTCTCCTTGACTTGCTTACTCTTTTCTTTTATCAAAGATAGCTGAATTTACATAATTTAAATCTGTAGCTAAAGTGACTACACATGCACAAAATGATATATTGATATGATAATTATATTTTAGTTGACTTACCTTAAAATGATAAGACAAAATAAAATACATTTTTTCTTATTTACTTTCATGGTACAGTTTAAACATTTCATTTTATTTTATTCTGTTTTGTGAAAAATGAGAACATGAAGAACAGGAAGATGAAAGAGAAATTTAAGATTTTTCAAGCATTTATTCTATGTCAGTAATTCTCATGCTGTATGCCATCAAATCTTCAAAGTATTCTCAAAAATGCATTATTTTGCCCTTCCTATGGATAAGAAAATAGACTTAGCAAAGCATTTGTTGAAGGCCATACAACTATTAGGTGCAGATACTTCTCTACTCTACTGTAGACAGGTTTCAAAGCCCAAGTTCACTCCAGAGAGCCACTCACCCTCCTGTTCCTTAAACTTATTCTTATTTTAAGACAAATACTTTCAGGATGGTAGATTGAGGTTTCCAAGGCCTTATTAATTCTCCCCATAGTCCAAGTACAGCCATGTTTATGCTGTTTTTGAGAAACAGGAAATTTATTCTCCATGGTTCTGATTCATGTATATTTTACTCAGAAAGAGGTCTAATGTTTTATCAAGAGCTTTTTGAACTGCAAGCCAGATGAGTTTTTAATTTTTTTTAAGTTGCTGGAAGTCAAGTGTTGATATAAACAAAATGGAAGCACCTCAGACTATTGGATTAAAAGCAAGGCTTAAATCCCTACGTTTATACTCATAATAATATGCTATAAATATAGCAAAGCATATTTTGTTGTTTATACTTTTGACTGTCATAAGTTAACATTTTAAACACAAGTGTGTTTTTTCCCCTTAGCACTTCTCAGGTGTGTGTTTGTGTATATGTGTGTGTGTATAGAATCTATTTCCTCTTGACAATTCATTGGTAAAGGATCTACTTTAAAAAATACCATTATTTCTAGGAACCTTTTCTTCTATACAAGTCAGCATTGTATTTAGGCCCAAGATTGATGTCATACTTGAATGCATGATGCTAATGATTTCATGTAAAGTTAAAGATGTTTGCTTTAAAACTGTAAGAAGTCTGGTAGTTCAGAAACATTAAAAGTTAATTTCCCAATTCTTTTAAAAAATAGTTAAGAAAACAAAAATTGTCTGGACTTCGGTGAACTGAGGAAATAAATCCCACTCTGTATAGATTGGCTTCCTAATGTCACAAGTCAATTTAGAAATTATGCACAAGATAAATCTCTTTCCTCTCATTGCACCAATGTATTTAGCTTAATCATGAGCATCAGTGGAGACAGAGATTGAAAAATAAATTGTTCACTGTCTCCAAGACAAACCCCAAATAGGAAACTTGATATTCTGCATAAACTCTGCAATATGCTTTTGAAAAAGACATGGTATAATTATATGTAGCATTATGAGACTTTTGTGTTTATAAATATTTTCAAAAGACTTTGAAATTGTTTGTAAATCTAAAGTTCATAAATGACTTATGAAATCCACAAATTTGTTAAATATGTTTCTGTATTTTTGTATTATGCTCTGTGATTTTTCTTTCTATGTGGTGTAAGTCAAAGAAAATGATATACAATATGACTAGATGGGACTAAAATTTCCAAACAAAAGAAGCATCTGTTTTTCTAATTTAGTTTTTGAATTTACATTGGTTTCACAATTGGTTACACTGCAAACAATGTGGTTCAAATGACAATGACATTGATTACAATTCTACTTTGCACTAAGAGCACATTTTATCCACGATTGTCAACTCCTTTAACTAGCAATAACTGAGGCTTTCTGCACCTCTGTACCTTGGGTATTGTTTTATTCAATCTGAAGCACATTGAACTGTAACTTTGCAGGAGGCTGACACAGTTTTCATGAAGCCAGAGATGGTTAGAATTTTAAAGAATGTGTTGCAATAGATTATTTTTTGATGTGCATTTTAAAGATTTTGTGCAAGCTACCTATGACTGTGGTTTCTCTGCTATGCTCATCTTTCTACTACTTTGAAGTTATTCCTACTAGTTCAGGATCATTGGCCAGGTGAACTTTGTCTCATCATTACTTCCTATTTTCTTTGTTTCTGCATAGTGTGTTCCTACTTCATCTCTTAGCTAGTGGAAGAGGCTATATCATAAATGGGCAACAGGCCTTCCAAGTATCATCCTACCATACAGATCCTTGATTCCTAGGATGGCTTCCATCAATTGCTTTAGTCCAAAATTTCACTTTACAAATCATCTAAATATTCATGTCTATACCTCAATTCTTAAAAATCTTTTTACATCCATGCTGTATCCAAATAGACTGTGAGTCCTTCAAACAGGGAGAAGTCTGCATTCCTTGTATCTCTCTTAGTCATTTGTTCCTTCAGCAAATACTTCTTGAGTAACTATTATGTTTAAAATAGTATCCTCAGTGGCAGCTCATAAGAGCAACTGAACATGATTTCCTGTTTAAGATATTTATTGTTTCAATAAGGTAAGAACTCTAAGGAAAACTCATTGGCAACCGAGTTGACTAGTGTACTCTACTGAAATATTTTCACACTGTAATTTGTATCTATAATATTAGAACATTTACATTCTGTAATTTCTATAGTTACAAGATCTTTAGTACTGATGACTACCATTTTATGCTTTTTCTGTTGAGTGGGAATTGTATTACTCTATGAACTAGAAATGGAAAACTCTGAATCATCTCCCAAGGGTTTTGTTTTTACTGTGATGCCTTTAATGATTTCATTAGTTTTTAGTTGTGTATTAAAATACCACTTTTGTCTTATAAGTAAGATAAGCTTAATGGGCATTTTTTAAAATGACAAGAACAAGATGTTATAATAAGGTATTAAGTAGAGATCATTTCTCAACATTGAAACCAGACCAATTTTAATGTATGCTTTATCAAATGGTAGTCTATACTGCAGCAAGGAGAAATTACCAGCTAAACTTAATACCTCAGTGAGAGAGCCAAAAATGGCTTATTACCTGAATTCCTTTCATGCAATTTTTGACATTCCCAGGTAGGAAAATCTTACCTGAATAACCTTATAATAAAGTGGATAACCAACCCAACTCTGGAGTCAAAAATAATTGGGTATAAAACCCACTTTTGCTTCTCATGAGTTGCATAGTTGTGGGAGAAATAATTTTGCCCCCTGAAAACTCAGTTTTGCTATTTGGGGAATGGAATGATTAAAAAAAGTATATTCATGAGTTAATGATGGATACTTAGAAAAGAAGTTGGCACAAAACAACCACTCAAGAAATGTTAGCTAATGCTATTACAATAGGTGTCAAATAAATAAAATTTTTGCTAAATTTATTGGAACAGATAAAATCAAGTCATATAAGATCACAGATGAATTAGTAAATTTTTAACTGATTAGGAAGAAACCTATCTTTTTGGTAACTCTCAATCTATCCTTATTATGCAAAGCCTCAGCACAGTTTTATTGAACTGATTATAGCATTGCTTAGTAACTATAAAAGACATTTAGTCATCACTTCATCATAACACCACTATCAGGTAGATAATATGGTATCCATTTTAAAAGTGAGAAGACATGCAAAAGTGAGTCAGCATGCAAAAGTGACTTTTTCAGGGTAAAACAACTGTGAAAGGGGCAGTCCTGGGATCTAAGTGCATTAACTTCTATATATCCTATGATTTTCAATAGCCTATAGTTCTAAGTAGCATTATTTAAATACAATTAGTGAGCCCCTGAGTGGCTCAGTCTGTTAAGCTTTTGCCTTTGGCTCAGGTCATGATCCCAGGATCCTAGGATGGAGCTCTGCATCAGGCTCCTTGCTCAGCAGGGAGTCTGCTTCTCCCTCTGGCCCTCCCCCCAACTTGTGCACTCTCTCACTCTCCTCTCCCTTTCAAATAAACAAATAAAATATTTAAAAAACCCACAATTAGCAATTAGTCAGATTTGTCAAAAGAGTCAAATCAACATTGCTGATTGAATAATTGTTAGGTGTCTATTACTCCCTAAATACTATGAGCCAGTCCTTAATACATATTTTTATAACATAATCTTTCAGTCATTAGCTATATTCACTGGGCATCAATTCTGCTGCTATACTACCTAGCAAGGATATTCTAAAGATGATGCATTCCTAACTATAAAGACCTTACAGTGTTATAAAGGAAAGGCACAAAATAATCATACTGTAGTAGAATTTAATGTGTCATCACAATGGATTTTAACTCCATTATCCCCATATTATAGATGAAGAAACAGAGGCTTAGAGAGAAACATAAGCAATGATAAGAGAATGATTAATATGAGGAGAAGTCTAGATTCAAATTTAAATCATTTTGTTGCTTACCCTTTTTAAGTTTCCAATATGCCAGGCTCATATTCATCACCAGCAATGGATTTCTGATGCTTAGAGACACAACCCTTTGAGTAGCTGTGTCTTGACTGGTGTGGTTCTAGACCTGTCTGGCTCTAAGCTAAGGGAAAGTTTTATAATACAGAATGAATATAAAATATGTCAGACACTGTTGCTTGCATAGTAACTACCATTCTCCACCTTTTCCTTTATTAAAAAAAAATGTTCAAGTATCTTATATTCATGCATTTCTAGATTCCCCTTAGCTCCATAATAAATCATGATTGGTCAAAGGACCAGGGCAAGCCCATTCCCCTTGATAATTTAGGCTAAAGTCCTATCATTCAGTTCTGGCAAATAGGCTGAGAAGAGACATCTGCTGGGAGCCATCTGGATAGAGTCCATTAAAGAGATATACAGAAGGGAAAGACTCCATTTTATACCCTTCTACATTTTGTAGTCATCTTGGGTTCATAAAAGACAAACCTACTCACTGAAGATGACAGATCATAAAGAGAGAAAAAAGTTAGGCCATTGATGATGTCAGTATGCCACTTAATTATTCAACTCTCAAACCACTTAACCTCCAGATTTCTAATTATGTGAAATAATAACTTTACTTATTGCTTAAGGAATTTTGTATTGGATTTTCTGATTTTTGCAGAAAAGAATCACAAGAAGGTATTTTTGTGGGATTCATCACATAGGTTCTTAATAAATTTTTTCCCCCTGTTTTAATTTTTCTCATGTTCCTCTTCCCTCCTAATAAGATATTTTAATGGCATGTACATCTTACAATCATATTGGGGTGTCTAAGATGAAGTTTAAATTATTTTATTGGACTCAAATTTGGCTATCAAACCATGATTTGTTATTAAGGCCACAGTTACTGGACAAATATGAGATATTCAAAGACACTTATGAATTGTTCAGCTTTAAAGACCCCTTAATCCAGAAATATGTCTGACTGTATATAAGTACAGAGCAGGAGCAGGGCAATAAAATTAATTGCCATATATAAATTTGGATGGCAAATCAATCAAAAAATGATTCCCTTTTACTCAATTTTATTGCAGGAATAGGAGGCAAAGGCAACTAGAAGGAAATAAAAACATTCAAGAGAAATATTTTTTTAATGTATATGTGGCAAGCTGTATTGTTCTGATACTCTGTCAAGGTGCATCAGTGCTACAGGAGAAAATAAGTAGAAAATAAGTACCTCTATGCTAACATTCTTTGTGTGTGACTCTATGGTAGACACTTAGTATACAAAACAGGAATGCAGTGTAGCCTTTGCCTACAGAATAACCAACACATAGAAATGGCAATTAGTGGAGAAGTAACTGAATAGCTACAATGTACAGTCATAAGTGCTAAAGATGTTCTAGGCAGTACTTCCAGAGAGGCTTAAAAACTGCTATCTGAAAGTTGATGGTAGTAGATTACCAGTGGGTCAGAGAAAAATTCTACAGAGAAAGAAGCACTTGATCTGAATCTCAAAGAATACACTCAAGGAACTGCAAATAGCTTGGGTAGCCAGAATGTACCTTCCACGTGGCAGTATGAAAGGAAATGAAGGTGAAGAGATAGGTAAAAGCCAGATTGCAAACAGGGTGAAAATCATGAGAAACTACATTAAGGTGCTTGAGGAATGGAATTAGCTAATCTGTAGGGTGTCCTTATAACTCATTAACTGTATCATCCAAACTGGAATAATTTTTAGAGTGAAACAGCATGATTAATAATTATTATGGATAACAGGTATAAATGATGACTGTTTGGGGGGTAAACTAGGGTGCACACCATACTAGTCGAACTAGAGTATATTCAAGAGCTTGTATTTGACAGAAATAACAGTACATAGTGGCTGATCTGTTCTGGGAGTGGTAACTGAGGATAAAGAGCATAATATCATCAGGCTTCTGATGTAGACAAGACTAATGGTGATTGCTTTCACTGATATAAGAAACACGGAGAAAGAAACAGGTTTTCTGGAAGGGGTAAGGAATTGTATTTTTGACATGGTGAGTTTAAGATGCTTGTAGGAAATTTAAGTAGCCATGTCTATAGAAATCTGAAATGTGGATTAGGAGATCAACAATGATGTGTTCAATACTAAGATAAAAATTAGGCAGTCGTTAAAGTATCAAAGTTCAAACGATGGGGACAGTAACTTTTGCTTTCTTTTTTCACTGTATACAAGAAGAGATGATAACCAAAAAGAGAACTCTCGTGAACAACAACAACAACAACTAATGTGTCATATAGAAAAAGAGACTCCTAAGGAAAATGGGGAAAAAAGATAATCAAAGAGACAGGAAGAAACCAAATTTTAAATAGCTATCTTTAGTTTTGTCTATATGCCTGTGAAAACATAAAGGAAAAACCTCATTCAAAATGAAGTTGGGAAGTCCTTTGGGGAAAGCTCTCATATACATACCACTCATCAAAGTTAACTACATTCACCAGCGGGAGGAAGGAAGATTTTCTCCTATCCCAGCAACAAACCAGCCAATGAGAACCAACGTAAATCAGCCAATCACAGGTCTCCACAACCCCAAACTCTCACTGTCCTCCAATGAACTTCCATTCCAAAGGGCTCCTTCCAGCTTTCTCCTTTCCCCTATAAAAGAATTTTATAAAAATTTTATAAAAAATGTTCTTTTTTAATCTCCAGAAATATCTATGGTTTGTCATAGTTTGTATGTCCCAAATTACAATTCCTCTGCTATTCCAGAAGAAACTCATTTTGCTCATTATGGACATGTTATATTTAAGTTTGACAGTGCCTATCCTCTTCATCTGGTAACAGAGTTACCTTAGCTATGAGACCATCCCCTGCACTTTCTGCCTCCTCTCTCTCTCAGTCTCTGTCTCTGTCTCTGTCTCTCTCTCTCTCTCACACACACACACACACACACACACACACACACACACACACACACTTTAACACCCCATCTGATCCTTCGATGCCAGTTATAGCCCATCCGGTCCAGGTAATGATTAATTCAAGGGTAGTCTTGTAGCTTAAATCTATTTCTCCATTTTGATCTTGGCTTAATTGGCACATGGAGGCATTGTAGTGAAAGGTGAATTAGTCTAATACCAGAGTTCAAAAGGGACTATCCATGAAATCCTAAGCTCTGCCGCCTTTTGACAGCGCACAGGAGAAGAATGAGGCACAAACAAGTCAGCTGCAAGAGAATGGGAGCAGGGGGCAACAGTAGAAAAGATTGTTGGCCTGAACAACTCCTTAGTCTCATATTTATTAGAAAGTGAGTAACAACCAACAAAGAAGCCCGAATAGATTACACATTGGCCATAAGTCTTGTAGATGCATAAGAAGAAAGGCAAAATATGTCTGGTTACCAATTACAGGACCTATAGTGAGCAAGCTCAAATGAAAGGATTGTCTGACTAACTGCTGATGCTCTCCTGGGGAGGGGAGATAAGGGAAAACTGAAGCAGGCAGCGTTCCATACTGATCGAGCCCAGTGATCCCAGCTGCTTGGCTTCAAGGACATATATTGTCCTCTCCTCCAAAGGCCTCTTGCCAGAACATGTTTTTCTTAAGGCTATGTCTAAGTATGCTTGGTAACTAGTATAATTTCTCATAGGTTACGTTTTAAGCAGCACATTGTTGGGAGGGACGGTTACAAAGGTCTGTGACTCAACCCTGATTCCTGTATTTCTCAAGCCCTAGTTATTCTGTCTTTCCTTAGACTCCGTGAGTTAACTCTAACCTTACAGTATACTTGTTTTTGTTGTTGTTGTTTGTTTATTTGTTTTGGTTTAAGGTATCTATGACTGGCTTCTGTTGTTTGCAATCAAAGAACTCCAAAAATACTAAAATAGGTACCTGGAAGTGGAGTATTACATTTAACCATGTCTAACAAATTGCTGGTTGAGTGGTACAGGACAATTAATTTTTCTCTCCAGAGACATTGGCAAACTCCTAAAAATAGCAGCAAAGTATCTGCTTAACTTATTGTCTGTTGCATTTTGTGATTAGACTATATGCTAATAAATTTGAAACTTTACAATATTCAATGTTGAACATGTCAGGATGTTGGAATGTACAGGCTTCTCAGGGTAGTCTTTAACATGATTCTACAAGAAAAGGAAATATTTTAGACTGAGCTGGGGTCATGTGGGAGCAGAAAAGTAAGACTATTTTAGTCTGCCTTACAAAGGTCATTTATGACTTTGGCTAGAAATTTAAAGTGGATGAAAGTTTCCTATGTTGAAGGGAAAGTTTGATATGGTGTTTGTTGGAAGAGCCAGATTATCTTCCCTCACTAAAATAAATGTGAATCTAAGTAGGGACAAAGACAGTTGCAGCAGATAAATTTTGGAACAGAGAGGAACTAAAGAAGATAACAAGAAGGGAGGAATTGACCACCTCGTTTTCTACCACAGATATCCTATTGTATATCTTCTGCTCAATAAATAAAAATTATTACCACAAACATAAGAAAGAAATGTAAAAAAAAAAAAAAAAAGAAAAGGAAAGAAAGAAAGAAAAAGAAAGAAAATAAAAGAGAAAAGGAAAGAAAAAAGAGATTCACGGTGTATGGCCTAGTGGCAAGTAAGAATATTAGAGCAAGACTGTTTTACAATTGGTGCCTACTACTTACTATTGGTATTTTTCTTGCCTGAGAAAGATTTAAAATAGCACTCAAATTCATAGGTCTTGAGTTATCAAACTTCTGAGTTGGTTACTAACCCAGGAGTAACAAAAATACAAATAACCCAGAAGTTGTCTAAAATCATAGGGAGGTTACACAGCTAAGAAATTCCCAAATCTGGCAAACTGAGGCTTGTGTTTCTTCAATGTTTATACCATTTTCTGCTTCCAAGTCCCAATCAGAAATTGATCTGCAAAAACAGAAAAGTCTCCAAAGGGAAAATACTCTCCATTTCCCCTTTTTTTATGTGGCAATAGAGAGGAATTAGATAAGGAAAAGCCTCTCATGGAGGAGCCAGGTCAGTTGGTCAAGGGACTTAATTCCTCTGCCAAGGCAGAGAGGTTTTGCAATCCTTGCCCTTCAGGGTAAACTATTACTCAAATTTACAGCCATTTACTCAAATACATCACAATCTCTTTTTCCATCTGTGTTGTTGCATACTACATTTCCTCTCCATATCTCCTTTCCACTTTATTTCCAGGGCAATCCTATGCATACTTCAAATCCCAGCCTAAGAAATATTTTCCTAAAGCCCAATCCTCCTGATCCCAACCCCCCACTGCAGCTAGTGCATTCCTGTACTTCTGTAACTCTTTTTTCTATAGGGTTCTTCTCTCCATTATAAAACTATGTATTACTTTAGGTCAGAGTAAGTTACATTTCCCTTTGTTTTTCCAGGGTTTAGTCCACTATCTGTCTTCAAAATTGCAAATTACAAATATTATTAAATGCTCAACAAATGTTCTTTGAACGAAGAAATAGATCAGTATAGACTATTCACTCAAGAAGATTGGCTGTGAAAGAAACGAGTGGAAGTTGAGCGCTCAATAATTAATTAGTCAAGCATTAATTGTAAGCATTAAATAAGCTCTTACCACACCCAGGTAGTCTTTTATGGGCTTTATATTTTTATCAACTCATTGAATTTTCAAAGTAATTCTTCTTCAAAATATCTGCAGTTATTATCCCCAGTTCTTCACCAATTTGCTGATGAGGAAACTGAAAAATAGAGATATTAGATAATTTGCCCTAAGTTATACAATTCACAAGTATCAGAGCAGAATTCAGTCCCAGGTAGTCTGACTTCTTAACCCACTTCTATTAACCACTACTTTATACTGCCTTTCTTGAATATGAAAAAACTTGGTGCAAAGTCCACTTATTTTTTCAAAAATTTCTTTAAATGTTTATGTGTTATACAGAAACAACTCAAACCAGCAGGTTATTTGAATTTTAGATACCTAGTCTTTTGATGCTTTCTAGACAGCTTATTTGTATTTCAGACAGCTTAAAACCTAACCTGTTGATGATATACTACAAAACTAAAAGTGTTATTTATACTTTATCTGATATATAAGAAAATGCCAAAATAAAGCAGATTATAAGTCTAGTGAATCCTACCATAAACACTGGTATGAAGTAAATGATTTTTGAATATGTCATAGGAATATTTTCAGCAGCAACTACATAGAATTTTTTGTGGTTTTAACACTGGGAGTTCTTCAGAATTATGTAAACTTGGTTGTGTTAACCAAGTTAACCCTTGGTTGTGTTAATGGGCTATTGGTTCTTCTGACTAAACTTTTGATTAAATAGTAATGATAATGAATTACTGAATTCTGCATCTAATGATATTCTGTATGTTGGGTAATTGAAGTTAAATTAAAAAATAATAAAATACCTAAATGTACATACGTTTTTAAAGTAAACCAAACTAATTAGCATAAATTAATTTGAACTTATTGTTTTGGTTAAACTAAAAAATTAATTACTGTCATATACTTTCTGACTTTATAATCCTCCAAAATATCCCCTACTCTCAATATCATTTTGAACTAATCATATTTTGTGTGAAAAAAATTTTAAAAGATAAAAGAAATATAAATTTTCATTGTCAAAAACTATGATATAAACAAATCAAAACCACAATGAGACACAACTCACACTGATCAGAAGAGCTGAAATGGACAACTACAGGAAACATCAGATGTTGGCAAGGATGTGGAGAAAGGGAACACTTTTATACTGTTCATGGGAATGCAAACTGCTGCAGCCACTCTGGAAAACAGTATGAAGGTTCCTTAAAAAGTTAAAAATAGAACTGCCCAGGAATTGCACTACTAGGTATTTAGCCAAAGGATATAAAAATAGTGATTCAAAGGACACATGCACCCCATGTTTACAGCAGCAATGTCCACAATAGCCAAAATATGGAAAGATCCCAGATGTCCATCAACTGATGAATGGATAAAGAACATGTAGTATGTGATATTAGCCATTAAAAGGAATGTAATCTAGCCTTTTTGAAATGGCTTCAGTGGATGGAACTAGAGTGCATTATGCTAAGTGGAATAAGTTAGTCAGAGAAAGACAAATATTATAGGATTTCACTCATATGTAGAATTTAAGAAACAAAACATAGGAACATAGGGGAAGGGGAGGAAAAATAAAATAGGATAAAAACAGAGAGGGAGACAAACCATAAGAGACACATAAATATAGGGAACAAACTGAGGGTTGCTGAAGGTCAGGGGAGTGAGGGGATAGGGTAATTGGGTGATGGGCATTAAGGAGGACACTTAATGTAATGAGCACTGGGTGTCATATGTAACTGATGAATCACTAAATTCTACCTCTGAAACTCATAATACATTAAAATAATTAACTTGAATTTGAATAAAAGTATAAAACTCAAAAACTCTGATGTACATAATAACTGATGTTTTGCTATATTTTCTTCTGATCTTTAATTTTGTAAATTTAGGGTTATAGATACCTTGATAGCTGAATGTATTTAGATAGCCACAGACATAGATGCAGTAAAAGTATCTATTTTTAAACACCTTCACTTTTCACTTGAATTAAAAAAATTTCCATATTATTAAGGACTTTTTAAAAAGCTAATGAACAGAACATTCTATGGGTGCATCTTAATTAATTATACTATTCCTCTACTGCTGTACATGCAGGTCATATTCAGATTTTATTTTTATAATCAGATAATAAAATCACTACACATAAATCTTTGTTCACATTTCTGATTGGAGATTATTTTTTATATGTAGAATTACTGTGTCAAAGAATGAAAGTTTTTTAGCTTTATTCTTATGTGTTTTAAAATTGCTTTTCTGAAAAATTGTCCTAAATTGCTATCTCCCCAGAAGGATATGAGAATGTTATTTCGTACTCTTTCAATGGGAAAAATGATAAAAGCAATTACTAATTTGGAGAGCAACACTTTAATCATATTCAGACTTTAGTTTGCATCTTTTTTGTGTGATGAACTTTTTCATATATTTATTGACTATTTGCATATTTTCTGTGACATATCTTTTGTTCATGTAATTTATGGTGTTCTTCATGTTGATTTTTGTGGGCTTTTTAGGTAGTATGGCTATTAACACCTTGTCTGTTATTTTTGTGACCATTATTTTTATGACATTATTTTAATCTCATGTAATCTCATGTATTTTGGGTTTTCTTTAATTTTCCCATGCTTAATGTTTTGACGACTGCAATTATTAATGAGATAAAATACCTGAGATAATATCACTGAAGTTGTGCCAGTAATTAATAGCTTAGACACTGGCAAATTACTGGACAGCTGACTGAATTTTTCATTTTTCTTATTAGTAATACCAGTGTCTAGGTCTCCACTGTAATATTTATAATATAAGTGTTTAGAATGAGTAAACACTGTTTAAAATGAAAGGAAATGAGCAAATGTGCTCTTTACTGATTTTGTATTGCAAACATTCTGCTTAGGAGAGACAGAGATATGGGTTGACCTCCAGTTTTCTGCTCTAATCATTGGCTTTATTCAAAGAAAATTTTAAGTAATTAAAATGCTATCAGTTGCAAGATTCAATATAAGCAAATCCTGTGGCTCTGATCTATTTGCTGTTCACTTAACAGTGTGATTCTGCTCTCAGAGAGGTTCATACTTACCAGAACATTGTAAAAGTCTCAGCTTCAACCTACAAAATGCTTTTCAGATATGTGCCCTATAGGTGTTTTTGACTTTTGGAGAGAGTTAAGTTCGGTTGAATAAACTATTAAAATCATATTCTAAGCTGGGCAGTAACTTAATTAGCCTAATAGAGAAAGAATTTAATGAAATAAATGACAAAGCCAAATATATTATAATCCAAGTAAATATTACTTAACCTTTCCCAAGATACACATTTGTTGTTCTTAGATGTTCTTATTTACATGCTGTGTATATCATGTGATTGTATAATTATTACATTAAGAGTTTAACCTGGTCTCATTGAAGTGACAGATATTTTGGACTGCTTGTTTTCAGTGTATACAAAAGATATTTGAACCCAAACGTCATAGGGTTCTTATCAACTCATCTTTCGCTTAAACTCATGTTACAATAATCCTGTGTGGTTGCTTGGAGGGAAACACTGGGAAAGGCTGTGGTAAGCTTATGAATACTACCAAACACGTTTTCACTGGGATATTAATTTGCTGTATCCTAACTAGTGTAATATACTGCAATATATGTGATGTGGGCCACACAAAATAATATTTCATGTGCTAACAATACACATAATAAAAATTTTAACATGTAGAATTTATAAATACATTGTAATTATGCACTTATCATAACACAATAAATTTCCTGCAATTATTTTTAGAACCAAATGAACATAGTCTCTAAAGCAGAAGTGCTCCAACATGTACAATGCTATGCTCAGCGTACAGCTGGTAAACCAATAAAAGATGACACTGTGATGGTATAGATGTTGCCGGAAAGTTTAGGGCTCTATTTGTTAATACTGGATGTTTCAGATGTGAAGACAATAAGCCTATGACCTAAAGTCAGCTTTCCTTAGCTCCTCTGGCTAGCTGAACAGATGCCCCCTCTATCCTCACACCTCCATGAGTCATATTCCCCAAGCTGCACACCTGAAGAAAGCAAATGACCCTTTCTTATTCAGTAGTGTTATTCTTCCTCTATGATGCATCTTCTGCATTCTAGTCACCCACCACTAGTCTAGTTCAAGGTCTTTGTGGCTCTCCCAGTTACTGCAGGAGCTTCTTAAATGGTGACTTCCTTTCTAGTCTCATTTCTAATAGCTACCAGATTCATTTATTTAAAGCATAAATCCAGCTGTAGCATCCCTCTAATTTAAAATTACATGGAAAAAACTAGAGCTCTTATATATTGCTGGTAGGTATGTAAAATAGTATAGCTATTTTGAAAAAAAAATATGGTTGGCAGTTTCTTAAAAAGTCTAGTATACATTTACTATATGACCCAAGAATTCTACCCCCCAACTATCTACCCAAGAGAAATGAAAGCATATGTCTGTGCAAAGACTTGGATGTGAATATTTATAGCAGTATTATTTATAATAACCAAGTAAACTCTTGTAGTATTGCTGGAGGTCCCTCAGACATTCTAGACTATTTCTTGAGTCTATGACTTTGCTCACTCTCCTATACATGAAACACCATTCCTCACGATGCCCCCCGCCCCCAACTCCTTTACCAAACATGCTTCTTACTCATTCTTTAAGCTTTAGCTCATGTCACATCTTCAGAGAAACTTATCTTGGTCTCCATGTTTATCCCTCCAAACCCCTAACCCCAGTATGAAGTGCTGTCCCAAATGCTCCCAAAATATTTCCAGGTACCAAACAATATACATCTGTACAGTTGTTTATTTATGAGCCTATCTCCCCTTTAGATTCTGACTTTATCACTATTATTACTTTTGGTACTGTTAGAAACTAGCGCAGTGCTTGGCAACAAATAAGTGCTCAAAATGCTTCTGAAATAGTGAATTAACATATGTACAGCTGCTAGAGATACAGAACCATGTTTATGGGGCATTCTTATCCAATCTGACATGAACTACTTCTTCAACTTTATTTCTGGCAGCTGAATTCCAGGAGAGATGACATAATGACATCTGCATGAGATCCCAGGTTAAAATATTTCATTTATGGACTCACATCAGTTCATGTTTTCCAAAATGTAAAATGGCAATCTTCTGACCAAATCCATCACTTGCACATAGGATGGATCAAGTGTATGCGTGTTGTGACTGGTGACTTGTAGTAATGATAGATCACACTGCCTAACAGGCTGTCATTTCCTAACATGATTTACAGTTCACAGTAGAGACCACAAGAGGAGATGAACAGCCACTTGGGGACCACCTGCTACAGGTGAGGAATGCAATATCATTTTCAGCTGTTATGAAATCACCTCATCAGGAGGATTTGGAAGCTAGTCAATAGGCAGTGGGTAAACAAATATGCCAGGCAAACTAAACACCACCAAATGACAGATTTCAGACATGGGTGCTCAGAGAAAGCTAGAAGTTTCACACTGCTTCATTTAGTATTACTGGAACTATGTAGGGGATTGTGGCATTACTAAACTCTGCTGTACATCGAAATAAAGCCACAAAAAAGAACACTATTTCCTAGGGCAGTAATACCAAGGCAATATCATTCTATACAGTATAAGTGATTTGTTTGTTTCAAGGCTCTAGGGATTATGATTGAAAACAAAATGCATAGCAAATGTTCTAATACAAACTGTGAGCAGGAACATGTTATTTATTCATAAGCCTGCAAGAAAATATAATAAAATCTTTTAGAAAAGGTTAGAAAGAACAATGTGTAACCTTACGAATTTTTGGCTTGGACTCACAGATTTTTGAGTAAAATTCCATGCACCCCTGTAGGACTATCTATTTCAGATTTGTGGAGAGGGCAGTGATATCTTCCTAAAAGTGCACAGAATTTCCTAAAGATGCAAAAGGAATCTGGCCACACAAGGAACTTGCGCTTCTATTGGTTGCAATATGGAAGTTTATTTGTTCTTCCTCTGGTTGTAATTTTAAAATTTATAAAGGATACAGGAAGTAATTAAAGATGGCAGAGAAAAGACATTTCTGCCCTGCTCTTTGAAACCAACTTAAAACCAAAATGCAGAACAAAGAAGCAGAAATGAAAACTTGGAGGGCTGCCAAAGTGTTGTGAAATTTATATCCAGGTGAAACAAGGAAAGCAGCAGGAGGTGTGTGTCTCCATGTTGCAGGAAGCAGGCAGAATTATCCAAAGGTAAGTTGCACTTTCTGAAAGGTTAAGTCAGTGACCCTCTTTCGAACAGCAAGGGCTCATTGGCTTTGTATGATGTTGAGCCATCACTAATTCTGTTGGGCAGAATAGAATGACAGAAAAGGTGAAACTAAGTACAGTGTCTGCATATCATCTTTTCAGGGGAAAAAAAAAAAGACAACCATCCTGGGAGGATGGAAGGGGAAACACGGGTGGCAGGCAATCTTCCAGTTGAATATTTGGTACACAAAAGTAACATAAACTCCGAATCACTACTCAAAGCTGGTGGCATACCTTTCCATGAGACAGGGAAAGCATATACCTACTGAAAAATAATCCAAAATAGGGTGGCCTTTTGTTGGGACACCTTTCAAGGCAAGGGATCTGAATTCGAGCTATCTGAATATCCAATTCAGTCCATTGTTGCCCTTTCTAACATCACCCTCTAATGCATAGTTGGCCTGGGGAAAATAGCAACACAGAAAAACAGAAAGAAAGCACATGAGAGATGCATAAAACATTACGGAAGAGAAAAAAATAGAAAAAAAGCAAAAACACATCAAAATATTGTGTCATAAAAGGCATATGGATTATGAATTCAAAGACAGAATTCAAAGATAATTCTAAAAATATAGTCTTCCAAAATATGTATAGCCAAGCTAACTGCCAGAAAATCTACAAGCAGAGAAGATGCTTTCCAAATTCAGGACTAAAAAACTAAAAAGACTAAAGTGCACACACACAAGAAACATAGACATATAGCAAAAATAAATAAAAAAAAAAAACAAATAACATTAAACCACCAAAAGTGTAACATGAAATAAAACATGAGAACTGCTTGTTGTACCAGTAAATATAAGCGAAATAACATCACCTATTAAAAGTAAAAGACCTTCAGTTAGGATCAAAAAGCAACATAGGTGATATATATGATATTCATTTAAAATTAAAATAAGGACTGGATGTAAAATACAGGTTAAAAAATGCAAACCGAAAGCAAGTCAGGGTCATTTAACTAAAATTATACAAGACCTAATTTTAAGAATAGCACATTAAACTACCAAATGAAAGATTTTTAATAATGAAGAGGTTGGAATCCACAATCATCTGTTGTGAATTTTCATAAACTAAGTAGTATAGCATCAAAATTCAAAATGCTAAAATATCAGTAAATATAATCAGAAGACAGAAACTCAATAATAGAAGGAGACTTCAATTAACCTCTCTCAGGTCTTGGCAGATATATTAAATAAATATTAAGTAATGTTTAGGGGAAATCAATAATATAGTCTAATTATTCTTGATAAACAACAAAATTTACACCTACAATGAGACTTTAGCCTTTTTAAGATTGCATTGAAAATTTATGTGTTGATCATGTTTCAAGCCACAAAGAAAACATCAATAAATTCCACTAGGTAGATATTATATACACCACATTCTTTAAATAATATCAGAAACCAATAACAAACACAGAAAGCAAACCCTAAACCATAAATAGAAATTAAAATATTTATTAAAACAACACTTAGGTAGAGAAATAAAAAATTTTAGTGTAGTACAAGTAGGAATATTAATTATAAAACTTTATCAAATATTGTAAGATGGATATACTTCAAGTGTTCAAAGTAAACTTTATCACACTAAATATTTTGTTACTAAAGTAGTAAATAAATGAATTAAAGTTTAATACAAGTGAGATAAAGTCCAATAAAAGCATTAAATAAGCAGAAAGAATAAGTAAATGAAGGCATATAAGACAGTAAACTGGTACTACAGTAAACCGGTATTTATTATGGAAATATAATAAAATAACACATAGAACTAAGAACTCAGATGAAAATATTGGTAACAAAAAATAGATTCATCTGTTAGATAAGTTACTTTTGGAAGAAAAGGAAGAAAGCCAGATACTCAAAATACAAACTGAAAATGCATATATAATCACAGATACAGAATTATAAAATAACATTTCTATACTCTCTATAGATACTTTAAAAACCTGAATAAAATAAATGATATTCTGAGAAAACATAAATTATCAAATATGATGCCAGAGGATTTATAAATTCTAGAAAGGCTGATTATTCCCTGAATGAGCACCAAACCAGACAGCCTCACAGGCAAATTCTATAAAAGCATTAAAGTAAAGGAAGAGGGGAGAGAGAGAGGGAAGGGAGAGGAAAAAAGTGAGAGCAAGAGAAACAAGGAGAGGGAGAGAAAGGAAGACAAGTTTCTAAATTCTTTTTGTCTAACCACTACAATCTTGATTCCGAGACCTGGCAAACAGAACACAAATAAAGACTAACAAATAGCATATATGAATAATGGCTCAAAATTCCTAAAAACTCCACTGGCAAATAGAATCCAAAAGTACTTTAGAAGCATCATATATTATGCCCAAGTAATGGCTTTCCCTAGGAATACAAGAAGGTTCCATAATGGAAAATGTTTACATCTAATTTATAGAAAAAAAGAAAAAAAATCTTATTTACTTCTATAGATTCTGGAAACATATATTATAAAGTTAATTTTCTATTAAACCTTTTTTCAAAGAATCTATTATAAAATATTAGCTGATACATGGAAATTTCCTTAACACACACACAGACATAGACACAAGCCAACATCATCATCCTTACTGATGAAACACTAGATTTTTTTTTAAGACAGGAAAGGGGGAGGGGCAAAGGAAGAGGGAGAGAGAGAATTTTAAGCAGGCTCCACACCTAGGATTGAACCTTTGTGGGGTTCAATCTCAAAACCCTGAGATCATGATGTAAGCCAAAATTAAGAGTCAGATACTTAACCAACTGAGCCACCCAGGAGCCCCCGAAATTTCTCATTAAATTCAGGACAAACACAAGACCAAACATGATACAAAATCTTAAAAAAAAAACAAGTTAATAAAAATAACTATTCAAATATTATTCGGTCATATCATCTTATGCAGCAAAAGTGTTTGAAAAAATTCAACATCTATTTATGATCAAAACTCTCAACAAGTTAGGAATAGAAGTGAACTACCTCAACTTGATAAAGAACATCTCCAAAAATCCTACAACTAACATCATATTTAATAGTCAAAGACTGAATGATTTCTCTCTAAGATTAGAGGAATAAGATAGGGCTATCCGGGACGCCTAGGTGGCTCAGTTGGTTAAGCAGCTGCCTTCGGCTCAGGTCATGATCCCAGTGTCCTGGGATCAAGTCCCACATTGGGCTCCTTGCTTTGCAAGGAGCCTGCTTCTCCCTCTGCCTCTGCCTGCCACTCTGTCTGCCTGTGCTCGCTTGCTTGCTCTCTCTAACAAATAAATAAATAAAATATTAAAAAAAAAAAGATAGGGCTTATCACTTATTCAACACAGTACTAGATATTCTAGCTACTGCACTAAGGGAAGATAAATAAATAAAAGGGAAATAGATGGGAAGGTAAAGAATAAAACTGTTCTTATTTGCATGAATATCTGTGGAAAATCATGAAGAATCTAAAAAACATACTTCTAGAACTAATGTGAGTTCAGCAAGGTCTCAAGATACAAGATAAACACACAGCAAATTATTTCATGTTTATATATTAGCAATGACATGTGAAAAGAAAAAATTAAAAAGACTACTATCACTCCAAAGAAAATGAAACACTTATATATAAACTTAAAAATATTGTACAGGATCTATGCTAAAAAAAAAAAGTTGATGAAAGAAATTAGATAAGACCAAGAGAGATACACTGTGTCCAAGGAAGGTAGGTTCATCATATTCAAATTGATACACAGTTTCAACAATTTTCTTATAAAAATTCTAGCAAAGTTTTTATAAATGTAGACAAATCATCCCAAAATTTCTATGAAAATGCAAAAGAACTAAGATAGCTAAAATCATTTTCAAAAAGAATATTATTGAAGAAATTAGTTTTATTAAATAGCTATAGTAGTGGTGTGATATTGGCAAAAGAATAGATAAAAAGATTAGTAGAACAATTTAGATAACCGAGAATAAGTACACACAAATATGCCCACTCATTTTTGGGAAAAGTGCAAAAGCAATTCAATGGAGGAAGGATAAGTTTTCAATGCAGCAATTGGACCTCTATAGGCAAAAATTGAACTTCAAACTAAATAGCACAAAATTTAACTTTAAATAGACCAGTCTTTTTATTTTTATTTAAAGATTTTATTCATTTATTTGACAGACAGAGATTCCAAGTAGGCAGAGAGGCAGGCAGAGAGAGAGGAAGGGAAGCAGGCTCCATGCTGAGCAGAGATCCCGATGCGGGGCTCAATCCCAGGATCTGGGATCATGACCTGAGCCGAAGGCAGAGGCTTTAATTTAACTCACTGAACCACCCAGGTGCCCCTAAATAGACCAGTCTTAAATGTAGAACATAAAACTAATAAAACTTGTAGAAAAAAAATCATAGAGGAAAAGTCTTCAACATCCATGTCTTGGCAAAGTCTTCTTAGACTGGACACCAAAAACATGATTAATAAATGAAAAAAAAAGATAAACTGTATTATCAAATTTAAAAGTGACCTGTGAAAGACCCTGTGAAGGATATGAAAAGCTATATACTAGAAGAAAATATTTGACAATCACATATTCAACAAAGGGTTACCTGGAGTATAAGATTATTATTAAAATACAGTAGTAAATAAGAATTATTTAGAATAAGATTAGAAAATAAGATTAGAAACAGTTAGAAAATGGTCTAAAGATACAAAGAGGATTTCACTGAAGAGGATGTAAAGATGACAATAGGCACACGAAAAGATTTTCAAGATCATTAGTCATTAAGGAGATGAAAACTAAAACCACAATGAGATGTCACTACATAGTTATTAGAATGCTGAAATAAAAATGGAACACCAAATCCTGGCAGTTATGCTGAAGAGCCAGATCACTCCTACTTTGCTGATAGAAGCGTAAAATGGTGCACTCACTCCAGAAAAGTGAATGGCAGTTCTACAAAACTAAATGTGTGCTTACCATATCATACGACTCAGCAATTTCCTGAGCATTTATGTCAAAGAAAGGAAGACTTCTGCTCATGCAAAAACCTGGACACAGTTGCTCATACAAGTTTTATTTGTAATAGTCCTAAACTGGAAACAATCTAAACACCCTTCAATGGGTGAATGATTAAGTAAACTCAGACATCCACGCCATGGAATATTACTTAGTGATAGAAAGGAATGGACCATCTCAAGGAAATTACACTGAGTGAAAGAAGATGGTTTTGAAAGATTTCATACTGTGCTTCCATTTATAAAACATTTTTTATGGCAAAATTACAGAAGTGGAAAACAGATTTATGGTTATTAGGAGGTAGGGAGGGGCAGAGGGAAGATGCGGCTGGGACTATAAAAGGGCAAATTCATGAGGGAATTGTTCTGTATCTTGGCTGTAGTGGTGTTCACACAAATCTACACATGTGATAAAATGCTTAAATTAAACACATACACACACACACAGGGGTGAAATCTGAATAAGGTTGATGTATTATACCTAAGTCAGTTTCCTACCTGTAATATTATTTAACTATAGCTATGTGAAATGTCATTAGTAAGTGAAACTCTATAATGAATGTATGGGACGTCTGTAATTATTTCATATAACTGCATATGTACCTACAGTAATCTCAAAATAAAAGTTCTAAAAATTAAAACCACGGTTAAAATTTCAATTTGACAGGGGCAGCTGGTTAAAGCCTCTGCCTTCAGCTCAGGTCATGATCCCAGGGTCCTGGGATCGAGCCACATGTCAGGCTCTCTGCTTAGCAGGGACCCTGCTTCCTCCTCCTCTCTCTCTCTCTCTCTGCCTGCCTCTCTGCCTACTTATGATATCTGTCTGTCAAATAAATAAATAAAGTCTTTTAAAAAATTCAATTTGACAGAAGAATAACAAACTAAAAAAACTGACAAGATGTATGACAACAGGCTCATGGCTTCTAACGTGCTAATTTTGAGAAGAGTAGAAAGCCCAAGATTATGAAGAGAAAATTCAAATAAAAAGGGAAACACAAAAAAACCTTTTAAATATGTGAAAATATACTCATATTTTTTCATAATAAGACCAACACAATTTAAGCTGTAATAAAATATCTTTTTGGAAGGGTCAAAAGGTTTGATAATAAATGTCATTGGCAAGTGGTCCGAGGACATTTTAGGGTGAGGTAGGTCACAATACAAAGGGATGTAATCACTTTGAAGGATATTTGGCAATATCAAAATTAAAAATTTACTTGCCATTTAATAGATGTATAAGCACTGTATACAATAAGGAAGAACTGGAAACTGCATAAATGTACATTAAAGACCAGTGACTCACTACATTATGACACAATCATACAATAAAATATGTTATTAAGAAAAATGAGGTAGCTCTGTATATTCTGATATAGAATCATATTCAAATTATTGTGTTAAGAGAAAGTCACAAGGTCATGAATAGTATATATAATGTATCCTCAATTGTATAAAACTAAAAGATACATATACATGGATATGTCTATAAATAAACATATATATGTGTATATGTGCAGTTGCATATACATGTTTTTCTGGAGAGTTCACAAGATAATAAATAGTGGCTGGCTCTAGGAAGGCAGCAAAAGTCTTCCTTTAGAGAGCTGTATCCATTCTCTTTTAAGCCTGTTGTCTGGCTTGGAATAGTTACTATGTCTGTCTTCATTACTGATGTGTCCCCCAGAGTCTAACATTTGCTTAGTACATTGTAGTGGCTAAATAAACGCTTGTTGAACTGAACAATATTTCTATGTTATTTACCCTAGAGGAGTAACTCTTAACATTGCAACCATTAATTACTTTTACGTGTAGAAAGCTCTATACTTTTCACAAATCTTTTCTTTTCTTTTTTTTTAAATTTTTATTTATTTTTTTTTTAAAGATTTTATTTATTTGTCAGAGAGAGAGGGAGAGAGAGCGAACGAGCACAGGCAGACAGAGTGGCAGGCAGAGGGAGAAGCAGGCTCCCCGCTGAGCAAGGAGCCCAATGTGGGACTGGATCCCAGGACGCCGGGATTATGACCTGAGCCGAAGGCAGCTGCTCAACCAACTGAGCCACCCAGGCGTCCCTTCACAAATCTTTTCTAACGCATGATCTTACTTGATCCCCAATGTTTTTTTCAGTTTATACAAAGTATTTGTAAGTTTTACCTATGTGTATATTCCAATTATTTCCTGCAATGCAGTCATAGGTGCTTATACAATTGCACACCTTTTATAATTTGCACACATTTTTTTGCCTTTTCTATTAGCTTTGTTGTGTTTCACCCTTCTAGCCAGTTCTTTTCTTTACTCTTTCTTGAAGGATTTTTTAAGAAATTTATTTATTTGAGAGAGAGGCAGGGGGAGCGCACAAGGAGGGGGAGGGGCAAAGGAAAAGGGAGAAGCAGACTCCCTGCTGAGCAGGGACCCTGACACAGGGCTTAATCCCAGGACCCTGGGATCATGACCTGAGCTGAAGGCAGACACTTAAAGGACTGAGCCACCCAGGCACCTCTCTTCTCTTTACTCTTATGTACGAAAGGCCTACCATCTTCTGTATTATCACATTTAAAATATATTATTCTTTTTATTTCTGCTTTCTTTTTGTTTATAAAACAAGTTGCTATTTTTTAAAAAAGATACTGTAGCTACTTCTTTCTGTGTCCTTCAAGCATTCCTTTGAAATCTATCTAAAAACTATGTTGCAGTTTCTTTTCTTTACCCCACATCCACCAGCTTCCTATAGAGCAACAATTCCTTCTCCAGCCCAAGAATTATTGGCTCAGGCCAGCAGTTTGTCATAAAATATTCTACATGACATCCATGCTTTGTCCTAGTTCTTCTATTTCCTGCAGCCCCTTAAAGATCTTTTTTTAATATCCTTACTCTCAAATCCATCAATTTCCGTGTTATAAGGAGAAAAGGCCTTTGCAATTATTCTATGTAATACTTTCCTGACTTCTTTTTTAAGGACCTCATCCTGTATTCCTCTTTCTGTTTCACTTAATCTATTCTGTTGGAAAGTTAGCCTTAGCCTTTTCTTTTTAGCCCCATTTAATAGTTCTATTTACACTTCTGTTTGCATATTCTGGGCCTTTCACTTTTCTCCTAAATTATTCTTTTTTTTTTTTTTTAAGATTTTATTTATTTATTTGATAGACAGAGATCACAAGTAGGCAGAGAGTCAGGCAGAGAGAGGAGGAAGCAGGCTCCCTGCTGAGCAGAGAGCCCGTTGCAGGGCTCAATCCCAGGACCCTGGGATCATGACCTGAGCCAAAGGCAGAGGCTTTAACCCACTGAGCCACCCAGGCGCCCCTCTCCTAAATTCTTTAAAAACCAGGTACTCCACTCCTAAAAAATATAAGCATATTGTGTCCATTTCCAGATTTTTCCCCCCTGATTTTGATCAGTTGTTTATGGTGCCTTAACAACTTTGTACTTTTAGTTGTTTAATTTCTAACTTTGAAATAGTTCCATTAAACACACACACACACACAAAACCCAAAAGCTCTTTGATCATTTGCTCTTTCTTTTTACACATAATCTTGATTTGATTGTCCATTTTTATCTTTTAGGATCAGTGTTAATCCAGTCTTCCTGACCACTTTAGGAAGTTTCTAGAAAGTTCTCAGTCTTTCTTCTCTCATTTGTGCTTGGGGTGTTCAACGGTTTGTTTCAGTTTAGAGTTTGTTTGTTTAGAGTTTTAAAGTTTGTTTAGAGTTTGTTGTTTCTCAGTTTGATTTCTATTTCTTTAGCAATCATGTCTGTTGATGGGATCTCCAAAAGTTCTATTTTTAGCTATAGCTGTTAAGATAGCTCTTGTTGCTTTATTGGTCATGATGCTGCATAACAAAATACCTTAAAATGCAATAGTTTCTTAAAACAAGAGTTTATTTCTCTCAGCCATGTGCTTATGGGTCAGTGGGGACATTTCTGCTTTATGCTGAGTGTTGGCTGACCTTGGGCCCAGCCTTTGGAATTGGCTCTGCATCTGCTCCACATCTTTTCATTGTTCTTGAACCGACAGTTTCTGGTCATGTTCTTCTCATGGTGAGGCATCAGAGGCCCATGCAAGTTTTTAAAATCTCAGCTCATGTCCCCTCCCTCTCACTTTGCATTAGCCAAAGCAAGTAGGGGTAGACTCTGTTTCCTCTGCTACACTGTACAGGAGGGAGGGAGGAACTGAGAACAAGTCTACAGTCTGCCACAGCTGTATAGAGTCTGCTTCTTTGGATACCCTATGGCTATGCACCCCCTTCTTCCTCTTGAAGCAGAAAAACCCTGATGTCTCCCCTGCAGTCCCTGCATCTTACTTAAGAGTTCAATCTCTCTGGATGGTGTAGAGACTCTTCTATCATATTTTGATTTGGTGCCTCATGGCTCCATCAGCTAGATATTTTTATTAATGTAAAGATAGGAAAAGCCTCTCTGGGGCATAATAATCATCAAAAATTTTGTTGAACAAAAATGTTGTAGGTTCCCTGCCCTGGCTGTAGAGTGAGCTCTTCAGTTTGTCCATCTTGTAGCTCCCAGTTTGCTCTTCACTAAGAACCCTTTGCCCATTTTCCTTGGCGGTCTCTGGTTTTGCCTTCTGAAAGAGTTTTCCTTCTCCATTATCCTGCAGCCACATCTGAGGTGGACATTCAGGAGCACATCTTTCCTAAGGATCACACATATAGAGCAAACCAGTTCCTGTTAGTATGGTTTCCGAATCCAGTGGATTCTTTTTGGATGATAAGTTACCCTCAAAAATGTGGTGGCCTTGCAGTGCAACTGGCTTATTGGTGATTTCCAAGTGTGAGTGAACACAAAGTTCTTGGATAAATGGAATTTTTAAGCTCAAGGACACAAGTCTTTTATTTATAGACCTTTGTGCTCTGCCCATCCAAATAATTCTCAGCTTGTTGTCTGCTGCAATGACGACATCTGAAATAATGTACTCTCTTTGCCAGAAGCCTAACCACTTTTGAATGGTGGGACACCAGTCATATTTATTGCTAAGATTAGAATTTGCAGATACTTCTTTTTTTTTTAAAGATTTTATTTATTGATTTGACAGAGAGAGAGATCACAAGTAGGCAGAGGCAGGCAGAGAGAGAGGGGGGGAAGCAGGCTCCCTTCTGAGCAGAGAGCCCGATGTGGGGCTCAATCCCAGGACCCTAGGATCATGACCTGAGCCGAAGGCAGAGGCTTAACCCACTGAGCCACCCAGGCACCCCTGCAGATACTTCTTTTAACTGCTTCAATTTAGGATATAATAAGTTGGCCTTTCCTACCCTGAATGTTTTCAAATTATCAGTCTCTCAGTCAGCTGAGGATGCAGGTTATAGGCAAAGAGTTCTTTTAATCTTAGAGAAGAGGCAAGTACTTTCTCTTACAACTCTCAGACTGGCCAGCTGGTTTCACCTTAAATTCATCATTCTTTTAGGATTTTGCTGACAACCCATGCCAAGGTTTTACATATATTTTGCCATCCCCCCTAATACCGTATTAGAGCCTTTATGAGCATATTGTTGGCTTTCCAGTATGTGGCAGGTGATGATTTAACTAAATACTTTACTAGTATATAATAATTATCTTGAGATTTTCAGTTTTCCTTATCTGTGTAACTAATTTGCACCTACCTAGTTCTGCCTTCATCTAGTACCGCATCTTAGCTTCTGTTATTTGAAGCACCTCACTATTGTGTACTGTATCAGTTGGACTAAGTGTTAGATTCACATAACCGAGAAAAGAAATACTGTTGGAAATGATAGTGGTTTAATTGAGATAGAAGTTTATTTCTCTCTCATGTAAAAGAGAATTTTGAAGATAAATCATCCAAGGTCGCCTTACTGGCATCAGGATATTATCAGAAACCAGTCTATCTTCTTTCTACTTCTCCACTTTGAACATAAGGCTTCCTTCTCTGAGGTCACCTCATAGTATAAAATGGCTGCTTTATGTCCAGTCATCACTTCTGTGACAGCAGAAGAGGTAGGGAAGGATAAAAGAGTATCTCTCGCTCTTGAATCAGTGGGCTCTCTTTCTTTAGGCAGTGTTCCCAGAAGGCCGCTGCAAAATCATAAGCTTACATCTCATTGTCTACGACTTAGACATATAATTTCATCTTGCTACAAGGGATGATGGGAAATGTAATTTATTTGTTAACTGAATACAAATGAGATTTGGTTATTAAGGAAGAAGAGAATTATAGGTATCAGGATTCTGCAATTAATAGTCTCTACCAGATCCTCTGCTTTGAGACTTTTAATTTGTTAAACACATGTTCAGTTAAGCTTTGAAATCTTGAAAGTACAGAAAATATTTTCTCTTCTTTATCACCTTCATATCATAATTTAAGTCATCGCTATTATGATGGCAATTTACTTATCCTTCACATACATAAGCCACATTTCCAACCTTTATAAAAATTAATTTCTGTCATTACTCTAGTCTTATTTAAAAAGACAGAGTATGTTACTTTATATAGTATAATGTAATTCTTTTACATAGATCTTTTCAACCTGACTGGTCCATTTCTTTTCTTTTAAGTACATTTCAGACTGCTACTCTGTTTACCTAAATAAATTTGTTTTTTTTTAGAATTGAAAATGATCTTAGTGCTTATCTACTTAGTTTGCTTATTTTGTAGATGAGGATTCTAAGACCTAGAAAAAGTACCTTAGACCACTCACGTTACACAGCCAGGAATTAATAGACAATCTTTATGCCTATATCTTTGGATTTTTTTGCAATTAAATATGTCCATATTGTACTTTTTCTTTTACCCAATCAAATTTCCTTCTACCTTTTTTAGGTTATTGAGTTTAAGTCTCCTTCCAGCCAATCCCACTATATGCAGAAGATAAGTCATGACCCAGAATAATATTTCCTTTTCAAATTTCTCTTAAGGATGAGGATGGAACATAGTATATTCATAAATCTGATATTTCCTCTCACTGAGGAAATCACACATATGATCATATATCTTCCACTTCAAATCTCATATATCTTTGAACATTTACATTTGTGGGATTGGCAACCTTTCTCCTTTTATGAATTATTTTTGCCCTTTTGGCCAGTGTAAAGAGCCCTGAACAAGTTCTTATCTATGTGAAAGTAAGTTCTCCTTTATGTCCTTCTTCTAAAATGATTCCATTATCCACCCACCCCATTCATTCTATTTGTTAAGTTAACAATATTTAGAGAGTAACTTTACATGCAAAGTTCCAAGAAATCTATGACTTAAGCTGGAAGCATGCAACACAAGTAACATGAAAACATATTTTGCTTGATCCCAGGAAATTTCCTTTCAACTCCCAGATCTTTTTTCTCTACTGTGATGTTTTTCCTACAGCTTCTCTTTATCGCCAGAACACAGCATGTAGTAAGCAGCCATACATGTTTTTTGCATTATGTTGAACCTCAGACTCTGATTAAAACATCCCTTTCTGCTTTCTTCTTTTTCCTCCAACATCTCATTTGCAGCAGGTAAACAACCTGTCGTGGTTGCTTGTCTGGGAGACTGGAAGTTTGGGTGTGGTCTTCCACCGGGCAAATTCAGGATTTAGCAAGTATGTGCACACTTCCGGGTTATGCTTTTCCTACTGTTGCTGTTGCAGTGTTATTTTTTTTTTTTCATATAAAATTTCACTTGGCCTTGCTCACAACATACTGTCATCTTTTTATCCATCTCTTGGAAGGCAGGCTTGACCTTGAGCCACCCCTTTCATTTTCACTTTCCTAATTCTTTACCATTTCCAAACTGTACCCATTCCCGTTTTTCCCCAGGTAGCTTCACTGAATTCCTTTCAACCTGCACTATTGCTTTTTGCAATATTAATAATCATGAATATTGAGCCTAATATGATGGCTGGCACTCAACAAATGCAAATCATTTTTCTTATCTTTATTAAATGATCTTCACCGTAATTCCATATGGTGGCTTTGACTGGCCTAGGATGAACTAACCACAGCATAAGATATTGACATGGTAGTGAAATACTATCCTGCAAATTATTACTACATTTTCAATAAGACACATCTGAGTTTAAGGCTAGGCTATATCAGTCACCATTATGTGAAACTGGCAAGTTATGTGAACCCTTTGGAGCTCAGTTTCTTTTGGGTGCAAATACCTACTTCATTGGGATGGTGTAACATCCCACTTGCCTGGTGCATGGCAGAAGTGGCAGCAAAGTCCGTCCTTTTTTATGTGGAGCTTGCTGGAACCTAAACCAGTGGCATTTATTGGATATTCCTCTTAGAGTTTTTTTTTTTAAATGTATCTTCTTTGTTCTTTTCCATATCCATTTATAAAAATCTTACCAATCATCTTTCATTGATATTCTTAAGAATTTATAAGTGGAAGAATGTTCTGTCTCATTAAAAAAAAAGACATCAAGGAAGGAGAAAATTAACAGTTTGAATATGAAAACAACTTTCAGCCTGCATTCAACCTTTTGCTGAGTATACCTGTTTCCCTGAAAGTTGAGGTAAAATATGCCACTTCCTGGTGGTAAGGAATTGATTTGATTTTGTTTTGAATAAACTTTGAGGGAGAAAGCCACATTTCTTCAGCATTTTCTCATCTTATCTATATAAAATGGCAACTGATTTAGGTTAAAGCTCTTCTGGAACTGGTTTTGTAAACTTAGCTCTAATAAACTAAATGTCAATGTGATAAAAAAAAAATCCTTACTAAAGAAAAAATATCTACTCCATTCCAATTCTGAAGAAAAAAATATGCTTTGCTGCAGCTCTGAGAGGTTCTTTTTGGTATCCTACTGGGGTCCATTCATTTACTTTTTGTTCAGCATAAGCTTCCAGGTAGAGTTTGGGCAAAGTAGCCACACAAGTTCTTTTAGTAGATGGTAGCAATGAAACACAAGAAATATTTGTGTTCATGTCATTTCTTAATGAGCCCTTTTCTTCCAGTGACCTCCAGTTGTACCATAGCATTTAACTGGATAAATGGTCAATCAAGTTGAATTGTGTCTTCTTTTATTCCAGAAACTGAGTTTCCAGTATTCGATATCAACTTTTTTGATGCTGCTTAACATTGTTAAATGCAATTAACATTCAGTTTACTAGTTTAATATGCTATAGACTAAAGGTTTTTAATGTATCAAGCTTTCACAACTGTTAGGAAGAAGAGCTCCTGCTCATCACACTCACAGGGGATGAGAATCTAGGATCTAAGTTTGGCAAAGGGACAATGATGTGCTAATTCCAACAAAAGGACATTTTACAGAGAACACTGGAACATCATTTAATTAAAGGTAAAAAATGGACTCTGCTGGAACAGGGTAGTAAAGATGTGTCTTAGTAGTAGTAACCTCTGGGAAAACAAAACAAAACACTTTTTAGTTTGCACTACTTCAGCTTCCTCTCAAGTCTTTCCATTGATTAGCAGAGTTGCTGACCTCCTCCCTGACTGTGACTGGCCTTTCTGTCCTCCATTTTGCGCTCATGGTTCCCTTCCATCCTACTCAACTTCTCTTGGTTCTTGGAGTGTGTCTACTCTCTGATGTGACTTGGGCCTTCACATGTTATTTCCTCCTCCTGAAGCCTTCTTCATTCCCTTTTTTTGGATGGATAACTGTTATTTATCATCAAAGTCCCAAATTAAACGACTGAGAGAATTACTAGGTTTCCACACCCACCCTGGGTTAGGGGATTATAGAGTATCACCAACTTCAGCTACTTTATAACCCGGACCTGCTACATCATCGACAAGTCCCATGGAAAAATGAAAATGGAGGATCCTACTGGCAGGAGGGGAACTTAGTCTCCCCTTCTCATGGGCTGTCATCTCTCTCAACACATTTTGGCCAAGTACCCCCAGACAATGCAGTCTCCACCCTGGGATATGTTTGATGGAGGACGGATGTGAAGTACTCAACAAATCACCAGCTAAACTTGCTATGGTCCTGCCAACCAGGGCAGGGATGAATGCTGCTTACCCTTACACATATGCCTTCCCCTCCCCCAAAGGTGCCTTGAAGGTGTGCCTCTGTCTCTGACTTTCTTTGTGCTCACACATGGGCAACCCCTGGCTATAATGGCAGAACACATGCTTTCATTGGCCACTGAGACCTGTTACCCCAGTGGTGATCAGCAGTGGTTGGGGTGCCAAAGGGAAGAAAGCTGGGAGCCAAGGACCCTCCTGATGAAGGGGGTGAGCAGCAAGAGGCCAAGCTTCATGAGCTCATACAAGCTCCATTGTTCCACTGAATTTTATTTATAAAACACAAATTCAAAAATAAAAGTATTAATTTCAAAACAGCCACTTCAGAGTTTAAACTTCAAGACGGTAGCCCTTCCAAGCATACGGCCCAGGGTGACTGTTCCAGCTGTGAGCCTATGAAACTGGCTCTGTTTATAAGCGGTCACACTTCATTTTTATTGCCATTAAATTGTATCCCCTCCATGAGACATTTATAATATGGTCCCAATGTATTTCATAGGATTAATTTCTTTCTACTTCTGCTTTATATGGAGGCATACTTGCCCTTCCAGTTCCAGGTTAAATAACCAATGACCTGTCCCTTCTCTGGTGAAATCTCTTTGGGCTCTACCCTCAGTTTTGGAGGGCAATTGTCTCTGTGTACTCTGTATAGCAAGAGTCCTTTGTTGTACCATGGCATTTAACTGAATAAATGTAAATCAAGTTGAACTGCAGCCTCTTTTATTCCAGAAACTGAGTTTCTAGTATTAGATATCAACATTTTTGATGCTGCTTAACATTGTTAAATTCAATTAATATTCAGTTTACTAGTTTAACATGCTATCAATTAAGGGTTTTTATGTATCAAGATCTGTGTATGTTTCCTGAGGGAAACAAACAAAAATGATTGATTATAAATATTCTTCTTTTCCTCCCTACACACACAGGGAAGTGCATAACCTACTAGAAGAGATAGAAAAGTAAATATAAAGTCAAATTCTATACTTTAAGTACAGTACTAGACACAAGAAAAAAGGAGTTTTGACAGCATATTTATAGAGTTAGGAAAATTATAATGATGAGGAGACTAGAAACTGAAAACTCTTGAGTTATTTGGAAAGAATTAGTTTCTAGAAAACAGAAAAGTCTATAGAGTAACTTGAAAGTCATTCAATTGAAGAAGAATTTTTTTTTTCTCATTAAACATTTGTTTTAATGGGCCTCAAAATTCTGTGACATATTTTTGGTCAAGTAGCTTCCAGTAAAATGTACTGATTTAAAAACTAATAACCTAAAACTGCCACACACACACACATACACACACAGAAAAACAAGTGGTCCACAGAACATTCTCCTTTCCTTCTGAAAGTTTTACAATGCATTGTAATCACTAACCAGTCTTGCCCAATTGACACAAACAGTTCTGAGACTGTTTTTCCACCACCGAATAAGACTGAGGTGACAGGTATTGGGGATAATACTCAGTTAGCCTTCTTAGCTTCCTGGGCAGACTTGGTGACCTTGCAAGCTCCAGCCGCTTTTTTGTCCACTGCTTTGATGACACTCACAGCAGTCATCTGTCTCATGTCACAAACAGCAAAACAGCCCAGAGGAGGACAGTCAGAGAGCTCTCAACACACATAGGCTTGCCAGGAACCACAGCAAACATGGCAGCATCACCAGATTTCAAGAACTTGGAACCATCTTCCAGCTTCTTTCCAGAACACAATCTATCCCTTCAGCTTAGCAAACTTGCAAGCAATGTGAGCTATGTGACCATCCAGCACAAGTGCATATCCAGCACTGATGTGGCCCAGATGTTTCAGGATAATCACCTGAGCCATGAAGCCAGTTGCTTCCATGGGTGGGTCATTTTTATCATCATCTGTCACACTGCCACAATGAACATCTTTGACAGATACATTCTTAACATTGAAGCCCACATTGTCCCAAGGAAAAGCCTCACTCAAAGCTTCATGGTGCATTTCAACAGACTTTATTTCAGTTGTAACACTGACTGGAGCAAAGGTAATCACTATGCCAGGTTTAAAACACCAGTCTCCACTCGGCCCACAGGGACAGTACCAACAGCACAAATTTTGCTGACATCCTAGAGAGGGAGACGCAAGTATTTGCCAGTTGGACAAGTTGGTGGCAGAATGCAATCCAGAGCTTCAAGCAGTGTGGTTCCACTGGCATTCCCATCTTTATGGGTGACTTTCCATCCCTTGAACTGCAGCATGTTAGCACTTGGCTCCAGCATGTTGTCACCATTCCAATCAGAAACTGGCACAAATGCTACTGTGTTGGGGTTGTAGCCAATTTTCTTAATGTAGGTGCTGACTTCCTTACTGATTTCCTTGTATCTCTTCTGGCTGTAGGATGGCTCAGTGGAATCCATTTTGTTAACACCAGCAATTAGTTGTTTTACACCTACTGTGTAAGCCAGAAGGACTTGCTCACAGGTCTGCCCATTCTTGGAGATATCTACTTCAAATTCACCAACACGAGCAGCAAAATCAGGGCAGCATAGTCAGACTGAGATGTGTGTGTAATCATGTTTTTGAAAGTCTCTGTGTCCTGGGGCTTTAATGATGGTCTCATAATACTTGCTGATTTTAAATTACCACAGGAAGATATCGATGGTGATACCATGTTCATGTTCAGCTTTCAGGTTTATGTGAGACCCAGCCTGAAGGAGCCCTTTCCCATCTCAGCAGCCTCCTTCTCAAATTTTTCAGTAGTTCTTTTGTGGATCTCACACATTTGTAGATCAGTTGACCAGTGTGGTAGACTTCTCCAAATCTGGGTGTCCAATGATGACAATGCTGAGATGAGTCTTTTCCTTTCCCATTTTGTTTCAGGTTTAGCGGTGGTCTTCATAACACTTGTGTTTTGGCGACAAACCCATTGTGGAAAAAAAAAAGCCAGATGAAGAAGAATTTAACTTATTTTGCACATTTTTAGAGGGTAGAAATAAAGAAATAATAAGTGGAAGTTATGAAGAGGTGGGTTTTGATCAAGGCAAAGACCTTTCTAAAAATCAGAGTATTGAACAATGGAATGGATTTCCTCAGAAAGTGAGGATTTCTTCATTGCTAGAATTACACAAGTACACGTGGAATTGCCAACATCACTTGTTGACTCTGTAAAGTAGAACAAAATGGGAAGATTTATGATGAAATTATTTAGTGTAGCAGATAATGGTGCAAAATATCAGAAAATTAGAACTTTAATCCTGGCACTTCATTTTCCTGATCCCATGACATATATGCTGACCTCTTTAACTTCATTTTCTCAACTGAAAAATGGAGACAAGAGAATCTGCTTCAGATGGTTGCTGTAAGCACTGAATGGGATCAAGTATTTGAAGGCACTTTTTAAGTGCTATGAAATAGGAGTTATTATTATTTATGTTGTTAATAAGAAAAATAAAAATAGTCATATGCATTATTTCAGTCTCTGTGGTCCTAGAAGATAGACAGAATAATTATTTCCTTACATCCAAGAAAAGTTTAAGATTACAAATGACCTTCCCATAGAGACATAGCTGGTCAGTGAGTGGCAGAACTGGGAGTCAAGACTTCTCCTGTAGAGCTAGGAATTACTTCCCCTGCAGCACACTGACTTTATGATGAAGGAATCTGTGACATTTTATAGTTCCCAAAGTACTTTGGACTGAAGACACTCAAGTAATAATAGACTCTATTTAGACATCATTCTTGCAGTGATACACTTATGTGATTTTTCACTCAGGGTGCCAGGATAAAAATACACATGCTGGCTAGATCTACCCTTTCTTTAGTCAATAGCACCTTTTCTTTAATAAACATTGATAGAACTTTTGTTAAATAGGAACTTTTAAAAGACACACCAAGGGATTACTCAAGGTGAGCTGAATATCCACTATGGAACACCACACATATATATGAAATTATAAATAATATGTCCAACAAGTACCATTACTTTTAATGTTGATTTTAATGTTGATTTAATGTTGATTACCGTCCTTCATTATTCTGGTGACTGACTGGATCATATTTCTCTTCTTGTCCTTTTCATCCACTGTCTTTCTCTGCATGTTCTCTTCTTATTTAAATGTTCTAGTTCTTGTTCCCATGGTGGGACATGATGGACCAATCATTTCTTTGTGGCAAGGGAGATATAATCTCTACAGAATGTTCTTAGCAATGGTTCACCGTTCAGTCACATAAATGCAGATGGGTTCTGCCTAAACTGTTCATAACTTAGAAACTATTTTGATGTCTATTCCTAATTGTTGCTAAATAAAAGTTTCACAGAGGGAAATTTAGGCGATGTGACTATCTTCATTCTCTATAAAAGCCCAATATTCTCTGTGAAAATTTTCTGAGTTTCAGTGGCAGAAGCTTTTTATGGTTTTCTTTGCATTTAAGGATAAATAATGAATATCTTCTAGTCTGAGTGCTACTTTGTACCCCCTCTGCTATTATTTAAATTTTCTTTCTTCTGTCTTTTCCCATTTTTTGCCATTAAAGCTCACCCCCAACACACACACACACACATCCCCACCCACTTATAAAATTTAGGATTAAAAGCTATTTCACTACAACAAAGTGTTTTCTCAACAGGAGCATGCTGTTTAACTGTTTGAAGACCACCACACCTCACTGCTCTTCAATACATTTAATCTCATAAATATACACCAGAAAAATTGAGAAAGTGGTTAGATACAACCAATCCTTTGAAAAGATGCAACCTTTGATTTTCTTTTCCTGTTAAAAGCTCACAACTCACTAGCTAAGTAGTTTGTGAATATTTTTATATTCTTTTTATCTGTCAATATGTATACTTTTAAAGGACTAATGAATTTTTTAATCACATGGAGTTTTAATGCCAACTCTCTGCACTGGTAATAGTGTAAGAAGAGGGTCAGTCATGAAGTTTTAGCCCCACCTATAATTCAAAGTCTCAATAAACTGGAAAAATGCCCCTCCCTAGGAAGTCCCAGCAGGATACTTCATCCCTTCTAAACCTGTTATATATTTTTTATATTAACATAATGGAATTTATAAATCCATTGAAGAGGAAACATTACACAGACTTCCTAGCAGGAGATCTAGTCATTGCTTTTGCTTTAGAATGGAGAAGAGGAAAATCCAAAATTTTTCTATTTTAAATAACTTATAAGGAGAGGAATAACAATGGCACCAACCCCAGACCAGTTCTCTTTTCGCTGAAAGCATCTGGACTGGCAGGAAAGGGCCCACTTTCCTCTAGGTGGCGGTGCTGTGCGCGTGCCATGGTTTTCACTTTCATGCTCAGCGACCATTACAAGTACTATCCACTTACATTCCATTACAATCGATTGAATATTATACATCAAAAAGTAGAGAGAAAATGTTTAAGATTTTATGAATGAAAGCAAAATGATTAGTGCTCACAAAAGCTTTGAATTTTGAAGCTTGGCTTCTCTCTTGTCCTTACATAAGCATCTTTGATCTTCTCTTCACCTAGCTTTTTAGATGACTTTTATGTGATCTTATAATTGTTTTATTATTTTAGAAGAATTAGTCATGTAGGCTTCTTTTTTACATTTTTTTATAGAGGTTATTTTTAAAAGGAAGTTTCCATTCCATTACAAGTCAGGGGATTTCTTAAACCAGAAGGAATTCGTGTTTACTCTTCTGTGTGTTGTAAGGAGTAAAAGATGGAAAAGTTGGGTTCTAATCTTAGATCTTCCATAAAATAATGTTGTGACCTTGAGCAAATCATTCACCTGGTCCACTTTAATTCCTTTCTTCCTACGATGGGCTACTTGTCACTTTTTTTTTTTTTTCAGGATTAAGAGTCAATTTTGAAGAGACTTGTAAACTATTTTACAAATGTGAGGTGTCGTTTATGTAAAAAATCCAAGTTTTAAGGTTAGGTTTATAATAAACATTAGAAACTGCACAAAGGACAGTCAGCCTCCCTTCAAATTGTATTGTTTTCCTATTAATAGCCACCCTTGATTGTGCCTTCATGTGCTGTGGCAAGTTGCCAAGGTTTTGCAAATTTTTCCTGTGGGGAACCCCTTAAGCGTAATCTCTCAGAATAGAGACAGGATTAGGAAACACCTGGAACTCTTGGTTTCTGCATGTGGGCCAACCATTGGAAAGCCTCCAAATAATGGAATTTTCACTATTCTTATGGTTCTACCACCACTAATTTACTATTTGCTCTATTTGATAAATGATTTTGAGCACTTTCTCTGTGATAGACACTGTTCTACACGTTAGAGATACAGTGGCCAACAAGACACCATGTCCTTCTACTTTGAAAAGGAAGCAGACTCCAAGGGAAATTTTGGTGAAGCAAGTAGTAAATTTCCAGTAAGTCAGAGGTAGGCTCTATTTGTGATGCAGAAAAATTTACCTTCACCTCCTTTTTTCTTTCTTTCCACGTGTACACCTGAGCAAGGGTTTTCATTCTGTTCCTGCTTTATATTTTTCCTGATTTGAGTAATGCAGTCAGCCCCTAACCATGGCACTCCTTGTCACAACCATGTTGATCTCTGCCACGTTCTGTAATTTGTCTCTTTTAGTCTTTTGATCAGTGTGTGTAAAGCAATTTTTTCTTAAAGTATTTTCCATGAAAACAAACCCTGTTTTAAGGCTCTGAGAAGTCCTGCAGTAAAGAACTCTCTTTAACATAATTTTAACAAAGAGTTTTCCAAACTTCTGTTGACCACAAATTGTGTTTCACCCCAAATCTTCCCTGATACTATCCTTTGGTGCTTATTATCTGAGTATCAGATTCTAGGAACTGCTGCATTAAGCAATCTTCAAAACCCCTACTATCCTCTTTATCATAATTCTCTCTCAAAGGCAAGGTCTTGATAAAACGGTTGAAACAAGAACATTTTTTCCCTTAGCAATACGTTTCCAAATTAAACGTGTGTGTGTGTGTGTACAGTTATTAGATGATTTGTTTTAATTACTGAAAGATAAGAAATACAATGCATCTGTTTTAAAGATTAACATATTTATTCCAAATAAATTGAGAGTAGTTATTAAACAGATCAGCAATCACTGTGGTATTAGCAAATGTTGATGCTTTGAAAGAAAAACAAAGGTTAATTGTATGAGAAAGGTGCTAAAATGATAACAGCTATTGAATTATATAGCTAGATGAATCTAGTAATATTTCTAAACTTTTGAAGATATTACCTTGACCTAAAACACCACTATTTAACATATAAACCAAGGCTCTTGTTTATATGTTTATATTTAATGTTTATATAATGTTTATATAATGTTTATATAATGTTTATATTTAACATTAATACATGAGTTGGGGTCTGGAGTTCATGGGTTTATTCCATTCTTTCCTTTATTTTAACTTTATTGAGAAATAATTGACAAATATAGTTGTATATATTTTAGGTGTACAATGTGATGATTCGATATACATATACATGTGGAATGATTACCAAGATCAAGCTAATCAGCATAGCCACCTCCTAACATAGTTCTCTCTCTCTCTCTCTCTCTTTTGTGTGGTGACAGTGCTCAAGATCTATTCTCAGCCACTTTTCAAGTGTACAATATCATGCTATTAACTAGACTCATCATGCTGGACATTAGGTCTTCAGAATTTATTCTTATAACTGAAAATTTGTACCCTTTGACTTACAGCTCCTCATTTGTCCCTCCCCCTAGCCCCTGTGTTCTCCACAGTATTCTCTGTTTCTATGAATTCAGCATTTTGTTTGTTTGCTTTTTATATGTTTTTGGTTTTGTTTTTAGATTCCACCAGCTAGAAGTGAAAGCATATGGTATTTGTCTTTCTCTGCCTTATTTCACTTATTATAATGCCCTCCAGATTCATCAATGTTGTCACAAATGGCCGGATTTCTCTCTTTCTCAGGGCTGAGTAATGCTCCTGCGTATATACACATTTTCTTTACTCATCTCTTGAGGGACATTTCTTTCTCACTCATCTTTTTTTTAAATTCTTACTGTATTCTTGCCTTAATTAAAAGTCTTATAAAAATGTTCTGATTAGAATGTGAATTCAGTAAGTTTTCTTGAGTACTGTGAACATATTTTATTTAAGTCTTTTCTGGCATGTGGTTATGTTGTATCACTGCTTGCAAGGATCTAAGGAATAAAGTTTTATCTCCCAATTATAGACAAGGATGTCTTTTTCAAGGACTGGCATCTATGTCCTTGTTTACCCCTTCTTGTTCCTTAATTCTGCTGATCCTCCAAGTTCTGCCATGTTTTAGATCTTCTCTCCTTTCATTCTAAACATTCTCTCTGGGGTCATCCAGCTTTCATGGCTTCATGTGATATTTGTATATATTTGACTCTGAAGAGATCTATCTTTATGCAAAATGTTTCCCCTAAGCTCAAGGTCTAAATATATCCTTCTGTGGATGGCCCTTCCTTGTGCCACAACCCACTCATTTACAGCATACTGAAACTGAACTCTTCATCTTTTATTTTAATCCACCCTGATACCAAGCACACAATGTAGACCATGCTTTATTTGCATTTCACTGCTGTCTTTTGCATACCTCTATCCTAGAATCTACGGTATTTTATTCTTTTCTGTTCAATGGCCGTCTTCATTTACTATAGTCTAACCTTCCCAAAGGAAACAATTAAAAATATATTTTCATTCTCTTTTATCCTTATGAAAATATTTTATCCTCAGCATATAGCATAAGGTCTGTCACATAGAAAGTTCTTGATGTCTATTTACATTGAGTGGATCAGTCCAAGGACAGAGGCAAAACCATGTGATGGGCTCTAGTGAAAATGTGGCACTGTGTTTTGGGGAGATATATTATCCTGCAAAGGTAAATTTCTAACTGTGGGGTGAGTTCCGGGGGGAAAAACATAGAATCCCAGTTATACTATAAAAGTGGGTATGAGTGAGGTTAACTTCCCATTACTGAAACTGAGAGTCAGGATGCTGTAGTCAAAGAACCAGAAGGCTTTGCCTCTACTGCTTTGGCAATGAGTAGAGTGTATTAATGTTGTGTGTTGCCTTTTGTCTTTCTTTCTTCCAAACTGGAATTTCATGGAAGGGGGAACCCTATCACAATCATTTTTGTGTCTGGGATTCTTAGCTTAATTCCTAGAACACAGTTAACACTCTGCAAATATTGTTAGATAAATAAATGGTCTAGTTAGTAAAACTGTTGGAGTCTTACTCTTATGATATATAACTTAGAAAAAGTAATAACTACTTTAGTGGTTATTTTAATAATTAAATAGGAAACTGTAAGTAAAGCAACACTCAGAATGATTGGACGGAGAGTACTATAAAAATATGTCGCTCTCCTTAATGTTTACTACTCTAAGACCAGAATTGTTTCCAAGGTTTGGAAGAAAAAAAGAAAGAAAGGAATGGTAACATGTTTTGCGGGCCTACCAATTGTCTGTGCTTTCATATATTTCAGAGACTCTTCTGTGAAGGAAGTAGGCCATTTTCCAAGTAAAGAAACGGATGCTTCATGAAATTAAGTGTTCAGCCCAAATCAAACCGTTAAAAGGAGCAGTGATGGGATTGAAAACTACAGCTTCTGAGTCTGACTCATGAGCTCTCTTCACTGTAAGGGATAGGATTTAAATTTCTGCAGTAGCGGTTGGTAGGTGGGGTCAGATATGGGGAATCATATAGGAGGTTATTATTTTATTAATAAAATAAACCGATCATGTTAATTGTGCAGAAATACTGGTACAGCCACAACCAAGACTTTTCAAAGAAACTAATATTAATAAATCCTTAACCAATGTCCTCTTCACCACTCACAACTTGTCTTTAAATATCTCTGTATTCCCAAGAACCTCTCTGAGCTTTAAAAATACATTTTCTAATATTAATCACAGGAAGAAAGGGGTGGTATTGTGAAGAAGCAATGTCAATATGTAAAAATCTCTTCTCTTGGGATCTATGCATAATGAGAAGCATATTTTTCCCAATTTAAGGAACATTTCCATTCTATTTCCTTGTATGGGAAGACTCCAGTTTTGTGGATGATGATAAATGGATCTTTAATCACTCTCATTCTTACTCCTGTCTTTTCTCCTCCATCTCAGACTTGCTCTCAGGTCTTTTAAGTTTTTCTTCTTGACTTCATTTTTCTACATTAACAGATTTGAGAGAGCAGCTTGGAAAACCTTTGGGAGCAGAAAACCAACATATTTAAATGTTTACTGCCACTGGGGAATTATAGTTACATCCACTCTAACAGATGACAGGGATGCCATATTTAAATGTCTGAAGGGTAGCTTGCAGGGGGCTTAATGCATTGTCTTTCTTTATGTAGGTCCAAAAGACTCAAACCTATCTAATGTCCTCAGTTAAACTGCAGAATGGACTAGTCCTGTTAGCCAGTAAAATAGAATCATATTTGTTATTTTACAGTATACATACTCATACTGTCACAATAAGGTTTTCCTGAATGACTTTATGAATAACAATTTAGCCATACATTATGTAGAACCAGGAAACAATCTCTTCCTTACTGATTCTTAGAGGAGACTTGGGTTCTCATGTGGTAAAAACTGCTTCATATGTCTTTGGAATAATGAAATATAAGGATTTTTTCTCCTGATAATTAAAACCTTAAATGAAACATATATCATCTTCTTATAGGATTAAATTAAGGATGAAAGTATTAAATTCTCTAGTAATGCTTATTGTGGTATATGTTCTTCATTATTTTAATGTAGTTTGAAAATAAGAAGTGGTCTTGGTATCATAAATGTAAAATTATATTAACTATGCAATCAATAAGAAATTACCAACAGCCATAAGAATAGTATTGAATGTGTGACATAATATAGACATAGTCTCCACTGTATTTAAAAATGGAAGCAAGCACTCTTGTTGCTGGGCTTAAAGAGAACACAAAAAACTATAAGCTCCATGAAAGTAAAATCAATTTTTCATTATCTCCTTCAGTTTATAGTCCTGCGATAACTTGTATTTTGGGGTAGTACATAAAAGCACCAGCTTCTAGAGACCAAGTGTCAGATTAAAAACAGACTCTTCCACTGAAGGGCACGATGGTCTTCAACAAGTCATTTAAGGCTTCATGTGCCTTGGTTTCCTTGTCAGCAGTAGCAGGAGACTAATACCTACTTCGTATGCACATTGAAGGAGATAATGTGCTAAGAGGGCTTACAGTAGCACTCAGCTCATATAAGACCTATATAAAATGTTTGCTATTATTATTGGTGTTTCTATTATTATTAAAATGATCAGTAGTATTATTGATGGAATGTCTTACAGTTAACTGATGATGAGGAATAAATTACTAAATGTACCCTAAACTATATTTTCCCCTTTTTTGTCACAAAACAAACAAAACTTCCATTGCCAGGTTGAATGCATTTTAGCTGTTAGTACAGCCTTAAACAAGAGAGCACACAAACACACATGCATGTTGTGATGAGTTCTGTGAAGGAAAAGAATAGAATAAAATGATAGAGACTAGAAGGAGGGTGGATGAGAAACTAATGCAGACGTTATCGTCAAGAACACCCCTCTGGGGAACTGGCATTGCAGATGGCATGCAGAGGATGAGAAGAAGCTGAATGGGAAGAAATGAGGGGAGAAGCTTCCAGCTGGAGGAAACAGCCCATATGAAGAATGGCAAGTGAATCTGCTGGGGTTGGCCACAAGATAAGAATGAGGCCAGGAGGGCTGGATCCCTCAGGAACTTGGAGGTGAGTTAAGAACAGCGGATTTTATTGCAAGTGCAGTAGGAGACTTCTGAAGGATTATGAACCAGACAGTGACATCCTCAGGGCTTAAAATGTAAAAGCTTATTATAGATGCTTCCTAAATAACAAAACGGAAAGGGTAAGAATGGCAGAGACAACTTAGGAAACTGTTGCCATCTTCTAATCCAGAGAAAACAGTGCATACACTAGAGTGGTAACAGCAAACAATGGGGAGAAAAAGTGATATGTGATGTACATAGGAGGCAATAGTGACTTACTAATGAAGTTTTCACATAGGGATTGCAGGAAAATGAATCAAGAAGGACTTTTATGTTTTTGATATTTCCTCCCAAATAAGAAAACCGAGCAAGGAAAGGATGTTGGGGTTGTTTGAGTTTGGTTTTATTCACATTAAAAGCACATGGAGCTGTCAAGAAAGCAGTCTGAGAGAAAAGTCTGGTGTTCAAAAACAGGAATCTTAGCTAGACATGAAATTTGGGGAATTGTAAACCAATAGATGGTATTTAAAGATGTAATACTGGATGAGCTCAGTTAGAGACAGGTGTAACTAGAGAAGACTTCAGTGAGGGAGGTGCTCTGGGAAATGAAGTTTGAGGCAATGACGCTTCTGTGGAAAGAGATGAGAAGGGCTAGTCACAGAGTGGGCCGGGGAGTGGGGGGGGGCAGTGGAATCCAGGAGCGTGAAGTTGTGGGAGCCATGGGATGTTTCACGAAAGACTGAATGCTCCTGAATGATTTGAATGCTGCTGAGGAATCAAGTAAGGTGAGAATTGGAAAATACTCTTTAGAATTGTGATGTGGAGGTTATTTGTGGGATTTAGGCGAAAGAGTTTTATTAGGGCAGTGTGGGAAGATGCCTGATTGAATTGCTTCACCTTGACAGGTAAAGAATTTAGACACATTGCTTGTAGACAACATTCGTATTTATGGAAATCAGTCTTCCTTGTTTTGGGAGAAAATGTTTAATCGTAATATGATTAAAATCATGCTGAAGAAAACAGCACTTATTAAACTATGCACTCCTCTGATAAGTATTCTAAATCTTTTTTCCCCTTTTTTTTCCATTAGGGACCTCTTCTCTCCTGTTGTCTCACATTCCTCCTCCAACAAGAAAGATATATATCAGAATTGCCATATGGTGAGAAGGAACAGGCAGATAGAAAGATGTTTATAAAAACAAAATAAAACCCTGGAGAGACAATGTAAGCCAAAAGAACAGGGGCAGATGGATAAGCTTACCCAGAAGAATTAGCCCTTAGCCTCTGCACAATCAATAAATGTTGACTGGCTATTGACAAGAAAGGGGACAGGAGAGCAAGAGAAGCACATTGGGGGGAAAGGCATTTCTTCATAACAGCTGCTGTTGCCACCACCAAGCAGCTGTTCAGGTCCACAGCTCACAACTTTCTGCTCTCCTTACAACTCTCCTCCGAGGCCCAGACTCACACCCTGATACTGCAGTCTTAGAAGAGATGTCATGTGTGATTTATAATGTATTGAGCTAGAAATTGTTAAATCACTGAGTAGGCCAGGAGAAAACTGTGTCTGTGCAATGAATGGATGGAGTTTACACTCTGCTTTCTCTACGCCCTGAACTTTAGTGATCCTGAAAGCCAAGAGGTAATATGCAGTCAAAAGGAGGTACAGCCTTCCCAGTTACAAGGAGGAAGCCATATTTTAGAGATTTAGAAAGGGAAAATTCTCTCATTTTCTCAGTAGAATTGGGTTTAGAATAGTTAAGATGAGGTTAGGATTAGATGCTTGTACCCTAAATTCACCCATCCATGTCTATGGGGAATACTGTTGGAATATGCAGAGTCTGAGAGGGTCGTACTAGAGCATTTCAGTGTCCCAGATGAAAAACTCCTCTATTGTCTGTTACTTGGGTCATATGATAAGCTTTCTCCTCACCCACCAGGAGCTGCACTAACAAACAAATTCTCTTTATTTTAAAAATGAAAATGGTAATTTGTTCATTACTTAGGGAAGTCCTAAACAGGGGCAAGATATTTCCATCACTATAAAACATATATCTCAATATTGAAAATCCAATCTACTACATTCGTAACCAGGTATCTGTGTGGTAACTATGGATGTGGTGGGATATTCGTTTCTGGCTGCAGGAAAGAATGAGTGGCTACTCAGTCCCACTACAGAATACACCTCTGTAGCCATAACAATGCCTGTTCTTTGGATAGGGCTGTTGATTTTAGTACCAGAGAAAAAAATGACACTAAATATTTCGCTATTCTTTTCATGCAGTACTAAAATATCACTAGTAATACTGGTATTTTTGTAACAAACAGGTTCACAATTGATACATTTAAAAATACGTGAAAGACAACTATCATATGATCTCCCTGATATGAGGAAGTGGAGATGCAATGGGGGTGAGGTTAAGGGGGTAGGAAAAGAATAAATGAAACAGGATGGGATTGGGAGGGAGACAAACCAAAAGAGACTCTTAATGTCATAAAACAAACTGAGGGGGGTGGGGGGGAGGGGTGTTGGGAGAGGGTGGTGGGGTTACATTATATGTTTAAATAAAAATTTAAGAAAAATTTTTAAAAATACGTGAAAGTAACTATGCATTACATTTCTACACAAACATTTCACCACATCAATCTCGTGTTATTCGGTGCAGGAGTGGCAAAGGGGGATAGCAGGAGGTCCCTGGCTTGTAGAAGTTGACTGGGAAAGAGGCTGGGAGAGGGTGGCGGAGGATATCAGAGTGGGGAACAGGTCATTAGAAAGCAGAGAAAGACAAGGATGACAATGTAGAAGAGGGAGTCAACAAAAAGAAATAAAACCGCTGATAAATATCTGAGACAGTATTACACAGACAAAAATACTACTAGTTCGATTTTTAAAAGCAGCACAGAATATCAGAAGGTCACTATTACATTTAATAAAGAAGTCAGGAGAAATACTAGTAAACATTTGCCTTTTGCTTTCCTTTCTTCAAGATTTATACAAGACCACCCGGACAACTCCTTTTTATTCACAGTCTATAATTACTAGGTTTCATCTTTACTTATTGCTTCTGACAAATAAAAACATATGTTAACGTGCTCTAGTCTAAATACTAGTGTTCAGCACTAATGATTTAATTACCACGGCATGCAATCTATGTACACATTTATTCTATTCATTTCCTGCATTAAGTAAATCTTCCATGACCCAGACTTATTTGGAAAGTGACAGTAAAATGCAAGAAACTAATCCAAAACATTGACTGTTTCATCTGGGAGAATCGGACCATGCAGAGAACAAAAGCTGAGAAGAGATGGGATTAATTTGCTCCTTGTATATTTACTGAGCACTATACTAAACATGAGGAAAATGCACGTAAATTTTGCCATCAAGGAACTTAATGAATACTAGGAGGTGGGGAGGAGTGACTATAATATACAACTACATCAGGTGTGACTGGTACTAGGAAAAGGGTAAGATAAGGTGTTAGGGAAGGGATTTTATTCCAGAATAGAGGGTGAGAAGGGAAAAGTGACAGAAATGGCAAAAGGAATGAGCCCTAAGCTGAAGTTTGGACAAGGTGGAGGTATATTACTCTTCTAAGCAGAGATCCATGAACAGCGGTTTGAAATTGAAGAGAGCAAGACAGGTTCAGGGAGATGAGATTAGTTGTTCATGTGGGCAGGTCAGACATGGAATCTGTTTGAGGGAAACAGTGAGGGATGGTGGGTACGAAAGCAGGAGAGAGACCATTAAAGACCTGCTTTTGCTATTTGAACTTTAATGAAAAACCCGTGCAGAATGCTGGAAAAAATCAAGACAAGAAGGCCATGCACATATTAGCACTCTAGAAAGAAGCCTCTGGACATTATTAAGGAGAACGGCTCAGAGGAAGGGATGTGCTAAAAGATGGTGTGTTCCAGGGTAGTTTAATGAAAAATTAGAGGATGCATGTGTATTGATTACATTAGCCTGTGTATTGAGCAGGGTAATGGGCCATGAGAGTTAAGCTAAAAGGACAAAGAAGAGAATAGAGTGAGTGAATGATGAGAAGAGAATCAGGGATCCAATCATGTATCCATGAGCTCAAAGAACAAATGCTGTAGAATAAGGGGGGAGGTGTGTAAATAGATGTGTAAGTAGAATAAGGGAAACATGGCCTAGTTATGGGATGAGTGAAGTAGGATCAAGGTAAGAAGGTGAAGGGAAAAACCTGTGAAAACTGAGAATATAAGAGAATTTATCTGCTTTAGAACAAGGAACTCAATAGAACAACATATCGAGAGACAAGAGAGCTAAGATGGGAGGTCCGAAGAGAGGAAGCTCAGAGGAGTATGGGCGTATGGGTGTTACACTCGTGGATGAGGACCAAGGGTCAGAAGAGTTTGATTCTTGCTATGACAAAAGATGACAGGGATGTGAAGCATCTTGGGTTCTCTAATAACTCTTATGTGGTCATGTAGATGGTGAACAAGAGAGCTGGTTGTAAATCTTTGCTTTCTTTATTGCCAGTGCTGGTCTATTTACAGTTTTGTCCTTATAAGGTGTGTGTGTATAATTTAGTTTCAGGATTTATCATAACAAGGAAAACACATATCCTTCAGAAAAGATAAATGTGAAACTAGTGAAAAAATTTTACTCTAGTTTTCTAAATAGACATTTTTTTTTACAAATGTAGTTTCCTTTTCCCCAAATCTGAACACTTTTAAGAGAACTAATTATACATTAAAGAAACTAAAAAGGAAAGAAGTTCTTTCAAATATATATATCAAAATAGCTGACAGCCTTCTAAAGGCTTTTATTTTAAAAGTACAATTGGTTTTATTAATTGAATTGCTTTATAAAAGTTTATGGGAAAATGTTTTGTAGGCTTCCAGGTAAGGGTGGGGGTATGGGCTGAAATTCAATTTATAATGACAAACAGTACTGAAGGAGAGAAAAGCTGGCACCTATACTGGAAACTAGAGAAGGTTGCCTTCCTCATAGTGGACCCTTCAGGGAACATCTAAGTGTATGCAGGTGGGGACAACTGAATGCTGGAGCATCCCACTACAAAATAACTGCTTCACCACTAGTTGATCCTGTCTGTATTCCCTGCATATTCGTCTTTTGTATTTACTTCACCAGAGGTAATTCCCTATGCTTTTATTTTTTTAAGATTTTATTTATTTATTTGTAAGAAAGAGAGGGAACACAAGCAGGGGGAACAACAGGCAAAGGGAGAAGGAGAAGCAGTTTCCCTGCTGAGCAAGAAGCCCGATGTGAGACTTGATCCCAGGACTCTGAGACCATGACCTGAGCCAAAGGCAGATGCTTAACTGGCTGAGCTACCCAAGTGTCCCAGTTTCCTATACTTTTATAATGAATTTAGCAGTTCTAGTTTTTTGTTTGTTTGTTTGTTTGTTTTTTCTTCAGTGAACCACTTATATCCTTTGTTAGTTCATGTGGTTAGAATGGTACTCATGTATCTGTATTAGAAAAGATTGGATTTAGCTGTGAATGATGAAAACCCAAGATAACAGTTAAAACAAGGTTGAAATTTATTTTTTCATGCCAAGTAAGACCAACAAAAATAATCAGGACTGGCAATGTGTCCTTTAATGTTATAGCTCTAAGCTCCAACATTTCTGTTGATCTACTATCCTGTCCCATTAAGTTAACTTTTCTGAAGGGGCGTACACCATTTCTTACCTGCTGTTGATCAGAACACAGCCACAAGCATACATATAGCTGTAACAGAAGCTGGAAAATTAAGCCATGAGGCTATAAAATCCAAGGGTTTCTTTATAAGATAAGAAATGGAAAATGGATTTTCAGTGAATAGCAATCTGTCACACCACTCTTGGTTCTAGAATGGGCAATCAGAGTACTGTATCCCCTTGGCTGCTCTAACTGGTTCAGAGATAGGTTCATGTCCAAAGCCTATACACTACAAATATAAACTAAGCCAAACAGATATGACTAAATTCTAGGAAAGTCTCTTTTAGACTTAACGGTGGGTCAACATAAGCCTGGAGCTGCTGGATGCCACCATAAGAGGAAAAGCCAAAAAAGAAAACTGATCCAACAGATGGAAAAATGAGGACGGACAACATCTAAGCCTGGAATAGAGCCATGCCTACATTTTGGCTAACTGAGATATTTCAATTAAGCAAGTCAACCTTTTGTTGGGTTTTTAATACACAGAATGAAAAGTTTATTGACGAAAAAAGAAGGCTGAAGATAAGGGAAATAGAAAGGGAACATACAATTTGTATTCTATTTTACCACCATGAATGAGCTCCATTTAAAAACTGAATCTGAAAAAAACAAACAAACAGAAAATTGCCTCTCGTTCAGGATGGTGCACTTCTTTTCACAAAAATAAAGGAATGAAAGTTCAAACAAGCTCACATCCAGACACACTCTTGTAAAGTCTTAGAATATTAAGAAAAACTAAAGCATTCTAAATTTTTTTAGCCTTTTTATTTATTTATTTGACAGACAGAGATCACAAGTAGGCAGAGAGGCAGGCAGAGAGAGAGAGAAAGGGAAACAGGTTCCCTGCTGAGCAGAAAGCCCGACGCGGGGCTCGATCCCAAGACCCTGGGATCATGACCTGGGCCAAAGGCAGAGGCTTTAATCCACTGAGCCACCCAGGCGCCCCAAGCATCCTAAAAATTTTCAGAAAGAAAAAAGAGATGCCCACAATGCCCACAGCATTAAAGAAATATGTCTTATCCTTGAACTCTAGAGTCACAAAAATCACAACCAAGTATGATAAAATTAAGATATTTATAGATATTTAAGAGCCTAGAAATCTTACCATGATTTTCAATACATGTTGGATTCAGTAATTAGCAATTGAGATCAGAAATAACAGTTGCTCAAATGGAATATGATTTTCTGTCTGTCAAATGTATTTATAGCCCATATCCATATTTGTAAGTACAATATATTGTAACGTGCCTTGTACAGCAGTTCTAGGATGTCAACAAGGACATAGATTCCCTGCTTTCTGTTGTGCTATTCTTGGTGCATGGCTTCAATTCTCAGGATTGCCTCAGGTTTCAGATGACTGCTGGAGCTCCTCCCATCACTTCTGCATTCCACTTAGAAGTAGGTGCATGTGTGTCTGTGGAGTGCTTACCAGCAATTTCATCCATCTAAGGGGTGTTCCCTGAAGTTGCACCCAACACCCCCTCAAATTATTAGAATTACCTAGCTACAAGGTAGAATCTTTCATTTGTGCACTTTGCAGCCTACAAAATAAATTGGGACTCAGCTCTTAAGTAAGAAAAGGAGGATGGATGTTGAGGTTCACTAGGTCCCACATAATCTAATGAGCAGCCACATCTCCCAAATCTCATTCTATAAAGTTAGCTGAGTTTGTATTCTCGATAAATGGCAAGTAGATTAAGAAAGAAAAAAAAAAAAAAAGAAGACCAAAGAACAAGGAAACAGCAATAAAGAAAAAAACCTCAGGATGACAGTGGTTTATCAGGTCTAACAGTGGCTGTTTTGGAATGCAGAAGGATGATGGGCTCTATGACAGCGGTCTCTAAAGATAAAAACCTTAAAAGGAATTGTGTGATAAAGGGGATGGAACAAACTTGAGAACAAGATAAAGCATGTTATTCAAGACAAAAGGAAAAACAATGCAAAATTCTGGAAAAAAATTAAATTGTATATAAACAATTGATTCCAAGCAATTGTTGGAATGTAAGATATTCATCTTTGTCTTGATGTCCCTAATATTCTCTAAGTGGCTCAGGAGTTATGGTATTGTTTACATAGGAAAAGGAATGTAATCTTACTGCTTATTCACAATAATATGATAATGTCTGAATGTTTCTCAGTTTTAGTCAGCCCATGGATAAATTGTGTAAGATTTAGTTGTAAATGCAGAACTTAGAATGTAAATACTAACAAAATTCCAGTAAGATGTAAAATAATAGCATACAGACAATGGGAAATGGAAGGGCGGAGGAATTATGAAAGGGAATAGAGGAGCACTAATATTTAAAATACTAAATAAGGGGTTGCCTGAGTGGCTCAGTTGTTAAGCCTCTGCCTTCAACTCAGGTCATGATCTCAGGGTCCTGGGATCGAGCCCCTCATCGGACTCCTTGTTTGGTGGGAAGCCTGCTTCTCCCTCTCCCACTCCCCCTGCTTGTGTTCCCTCTTTCACTGTATCCTCTCTGTCAAATAAATAAATAAAATCTTTTAAAAAATAAATAAAATACTAAATAAAATGTAATAGTCAATAGAAGAATCTCTCTGTCACACACACACACACACACAGGCTACTGATAGTTTTGAGAAGGTAAAGAGGGGAGGTTAAACGTTTACTAAGGAAAACTATTTTTACTTTTAGGAAATCAACACTTGTTTGGAATATTTAAATTGAAACAGAGATAGAAGTATATTATTTAGTGTCTTGAAGGTGACAGTAAAACAGCTTGCTCCTGGGGAGTGGGACTAAGAGTCTGAACAGATATGGGATGAGGAGGTATAGAAATTATGACAGGCTAACCTTGTTATTTGATTTATTCACAGATATCTGTATAAATATGACAAAAATAAAAGCATCAGTACCAAGAGGTTTCAATTTTGCCTGGGAGTATTACAAAGCGGAAATCTCCACAAAGAAGCAAGGGCTTATCACTGAGGTAACATGGGCTTCTCTCTTCTGTGGTGGATGACAGGTAAGAACTGGGTACAGGGACAGTGTGAACCTACTCCAGCCAAAGAGAAACTGGATACCAAAATTTGACCATTGCTGAAGTAGATTTACTAAACACAAGAAACGGGCAGAGAAAATGTTCTTCTGCTGGAACTGTATTCAACTTGGACTCTCTCCTCTCAGGTTGTTACATAATTATTAGTTGGATTTAGATCTACCAGGTTTGTTAGCATGTTTGAAAATTCTAAGTATAGCCAGGGATATGGTGAGGGCGGACAAGGATATTCTCTGTTTATAGATGTATACCTTAGATAGACATCATGTAGAACCAATGAAGATATTCACAATATAAGAAAATAATTGCAGTTATTATGAAGAAACAGATGGCAAATTTAGAATGATTATGACAACAGAATTAAACTATACAAATTACTTGCTGAAATGTTAGGAAAAGGAATGTTTATATAGTATGTTAGTCAGGATAGGCAGGGTTTTGCTGCAGTAACAAACAATCTAAAATCTCAGTGACTTAAAGCAGGATGATTTTACTTTTTTGTTCATTCCACAGATTTAACATGGGTTAAAAATGGACTCTGTTCCAAGTTGTCATGAACAGCTCAATGAATTACCCCATGAGAACATAATTGTGTTCCCACTCAGGCTAAGAAATGGAACATTCCCTGTTACCCTTAAAGGTAACCCATGAACTTACCTCCCCAAAGGTAACCATCATCCTAACTTCTAAACTTATATCAGTTTTGCCTATTTTCAAGCTTGATAAAAACGGAGCCACATAATGGAGGTTTTCTTAGATGACTTTTTTTCTCATTATTTTGTTGAAGTTCCAACATCTTGTTTTATTATAATTGCAGTAGATTCAGATTCACTCTTGTATATAATTCTACCACATGAATATACTAAAAACTTTCTTTATTCTAGTGTTGATATACTCGATAGAGTTGTCTCAAATTGTTTGCTATTACAAATAATGACTCTATAAACATTCTCATAGATATTTTTGCCGCACACACATATTTCTGTTACATATGAAATTGTGAAATTTAGTATTACATTGTTATATTTTTTGGAAGCCATCTCCAATCCTCATCAAATAAACTATGTTCTAATCATTTATTTTTCTACTCATTTTTATTGTCTATAGTTTGCTTATTGAAATGTAAGCTCCATTAGGGCAGAGATTTAAGTTTATTTTGTTAATGGATGTTTCCTAAAAACATAGAAGAGGTGCTCTGTAACTTTTGCTGAATGAATTAATCATTTAGTATTATTATGAGTGAGGCTCAATATTGCATCACATATTTATTGCATATTTATAATTGTTTTTCTGTACACTGCCTGTTTGTAGCTCTTGATTCTTCTTTAGGATTTTATACATACATTTTGAGAATTTGGAAAATTTACTTTGTGTCTGTTATACACGTTAAAAATTCTTTTCCGGTCTGCTGTTGGTCTTTTGACTTCATATAGGGTCATTTTAAAAATATATGTTTTATTTTTATGGAGTTGATGTTATCTTTTTTTCTTTAAACCTTCTAAATTTTATGTCCAATTTAAAAAGGCAAAAGTTATTTCAATAATCTGAATAAATTCACAGTGCTTTCTTTCTAGGTCTTTCATGCTTAGTTTAAATCTTTGCTCCATCAAAATTTAGTTTGTTTTAAAGAATGAGGTGAGGATCCATCTTTACTTTTATCTCACATGATTTATAGAATTATCCTTGCCTTCCCCACTAATTTGAAATAGCAATCATTACTTTAAAGTTAAGCCAATCATGTTTGAATCTATTTATTTTCCTTTTACTCTGTTTCGTTGTTTGGCCTAACTTACCTCTAGTGCCATTATAAATGCTCATTCATCTCTAGTGTGCAAGTTTCAAAAATAATTTTATATTTTAATATACTTTAAATATACTTTAATATACTTTAAAGTTGTATATCTATCCATTTCTATTATTAAAACTTTCTAATTTCCTTCATTGTTAAAAGATGTCCTAGCTGTCTTCACATCTTTATTTTACAAGATGAACTTAATATATTTTGTTTAGTTTCATGTGGCATGCAAAATCAAAATCCTAAACTAAAAACTACAAAGAAAGAAGCAAACAACAAAATCCTCTTATTTGTTAATTAGGTTTGTGTTGAACATATAGATTAGTTTAGTGAGAAGTGACATAATCAGGGTATTATATCTTCCTATCTAAAATCATATGTCTTTTCAGTTATTTAAATCCTCTTATTTTTAAAATATTTTAAAATTTGGTTTAATGCAGTAGTTATAAAATTTATATTTAAGTATCGTACCACATTTCCTTATTTTTTGAAACAATATACTTTTTCTAATATGTTTTCTGACTGGTTATATGTATATATATGTTATATATATATATATACATATATGTTATATGTCTATGTAAACATAGACAATATAGGGATTTTATATATTAACTTTCCATTTACCTTATTAAATTCTAATATTTCTCTAACAGATTTATATCCAATTCTCAAAAACATACAGACATTATTTTCTAGAACTATGATAATGAACTGATAAAAGCAGAGTTGTATTAATACAAAAGAGAAAATATGTGTATAGAATTGATTTATAAATCTGAGATTAAAGAATATTGAAAAATCCAATGAACTTAAAGATATTGATCAAGCAGGTACAAAGTAGCTAAGTTTTCAAAAGAAAAATATAGAGAGACGGGAAATAAGCACATATACTAAGAGATTTAAAATATCACTAAATTGTTAAGTAAAATCCTTTAATTGATTTTTTGCTTTAATTTTTAAGTCTATGATCCATTCTGAGTTAAGTTTTGCATATGGTCTGAGATAAGAGTCGAGGCATATTTTTTTTTTTCCTATTGGGATATTCATTCATTCCAACACTATTTACTAAAAATACTATTTGTCCTCAGACCTCCTGAGTGGCTTGGTTGGTTAAGCTCCTAAACTTGGGCTCAGGCCCTGATCTCATGGTCCTGGGATGAGCCCTGAGTTGGGCTCTACACTCAACAGGGAGTTTGCTTCTTCTTCTCCCTCTGCCCCTCCCCTGACTTGTGCTTGGACCTGTAGGCGTGTTCACTCACTCTCTCAAATAAATAAATAAAATCTTTAAAAAAATACTATTTGTTTCTATTTTAATATAATGCATCAATGGATTCTCTTCTTCTTATAAAAACACAAATCCTATTGGATTATGTTGAGGTGCTTATGACTTCATTTAACCTTAATTACTCCTTTAAAGGCCCTATCTCTAACTACTGCCACATTGGAAGTTAAGACTTCAACATATAAATGGGAGAGGGGAGCATAATTGATTCCAGAACAGTGTCCAACCCAAAGGACTTTTGCTTTCTATGTCCTTCAACAGTTCTTTTCTTCCTTTCATCTCTTAAATATAGGACTAATTCAGAGCCAAGTATCAAATCCTCTTTGTTTCTCATTCTGACCTAGCTCTTCTCTCACACTCTATTTCACACACCATCTGCAACCCATTTCCAAATACCTAACTCTAGTCTACTGTACCTCCTTAACCATGGGAGACATAATAATTTCTCTAAGTGGCAAAGTCACATCAGACTGGAGGGTCACATCACACTGAGACGGGGCAGATGTGGAACTATCTCCAAGGTGATCTTTGGGTTCAGCCTTCAACAACCAAAAATGCTCATCTGGACTTGTGTTAGTAAGTGCTTCATTTTATATCCCATTACACAACAAGGACAACCAACATTTATTGAGTGTTTACTATCTACCAGGCACTCTTCTATGAGCTTTACACACATTAATTCATTTTTGTAATCCTCAAGACAATTTTATCCTAACACTATTCCAATTTTACAGATTAGGAAACTTAGTCATTGGGAGATTAAATAAATTACTTAAGGTCACAGCTTGTAAGTGACTGCAATTACCTTGTAGTCTGACTTCTGGGCCCATACTACCAACTCCTGTGCAAGAACTATGATTATATACAACACATTTTATGATAAAGGTGGTATTTTTTTTTTACTTTATTTAAGCTTTATTTAAACATATGATGTAACCCCACCACCCTCACCCAACCCCTCTTCCCCCCACCCCCCTCAGTTTGTTTTATGACATTAAGAGTCTCTTTTGGTTTTTCTCCCTCCCGATCCCATCTTCTTTCATTTTTACTTTTCCTACCACCTTGACTCCCACCCCCGTTGCATCTCCACTTCCTCATATCAGGGAGATCATGTGGTAGTTGTCTTTCTCCAGTTGACTTATTTCGCTAAGCATAATACCCTCTAGTTCCATCCATGTCGCCGCAAATGGTAAGATTTCATTTCTTTTGATGGCTGCATAGTATTCCATCGTATATATATACCACCTCTTCTTTATCCATTCATCTGTTGATGGACATCTAGGTTCTTTCCATAACTTGGCTATTGTGGACATTGCTGCTATAAACATTCGGGTACACGTGCCCCTTTGGATCACTACGTTTGTATCTTTAGGATAAATACCCAGTAGTGCAATTGCTGGGTCATAAGGTAGCTCTATTTTCAGTTTTTTGAGGAACCTCCATGCTGTTTTCCAGAGTGGTTGCACCAGCTTGCATTCCCACCAACAGTGTAGGAGGGTTCCCCTTTCTCCGCATCCTCGCCAGCATCTGTCATTTCCTGACTTGTTCATTTTAGCCATTCTGACTGGTGTGAGGTGGTATCTCATTGTGGTTTTGATTTGTATTTCCCTGATGCCCAGTGATATGGAGCACTTTTTCATGTGTCTGGCCATCTGGATGTCTTCTTTGCAGAAATGTCTGTTCATGTCCTCTGCCCATTTCTTGATTGGATTATTTGTTCTTTGGGTGTTGAGTTTGCTAAGCTCTTTGTAGATTTTGGATACTAGTCCTTTATCTGATATGTTGTTTGCAAATATCTTTTCCCACTCTGTCAGTTGTCTTTTGGTTTTGTTGACTGTTTCCTTTGCTGTGCAAAAGCTTTTGATCTTGATGAAGTCCCAATAGTTCATTTTTTCCCTTGCTTCCCTTGCCTTTGGCATTGTTCCTAGGAAGAAGTTGCTGCAGCTGAGGTCGAAGAGGTTGCTGCCTGTGTTCTCCTCAAGGATTTTGATGGATTCCTTTCTCACGTTGAGGTCCTTCATCCATTTTGAGTCTATTTTCGTGTGTGGTGTAAGGAAATGATCCAATTTCATTTTTCTGCATATGGCTGTCCAATTTTCCCAACACCATTTGTTGAAGAGGCTGTCTTTTTTCCATTGGATGTTCTTTCCTGCTTTATCGAAGATTACTTGACCATAGAGTTGAGGGTCTATTTCTGGGCTCTCTATTCTGTTCCATTGATCTATGTGTCTGTTTTTGTCCTAGTACCATACTGTCTTAATGATGACAGCTTTGTAGTAGAGCTTGAAGTCTGGAATTGTGATGCCACCAACTTTGGTTTTCTTTTTCAATATTCCTTTGGCTATTCGAGGTCTTTTCTGGTTCCATATAAATTTTAGGATTATTTGTTCCATTTCTTTGAAAAAATTGGATGGGATTTTGATAGGCATTGCATTAAATGTGTAGATAGCTTTAGGTAGCATAGACATTTTCACAATATTTATTCTTCCAATCCATGAGCATGGAACATTTTTCCATTTCTTTGTGTCTTCCTCAATTTCTTTCATGAGTACTTTATAGTTCTCTGAGTATAGATTCTTTGCCTCTTTCGTGAGGTTTATTCCTAGGTATCTTATGGTTTTGGGTGTAATTGTAAATGGGATTGACTCCTTAATTTCTCTTTCTTCTGTCTTGTTGTTGGTGTAAAGAAATGCAACTGATTTCTGTGCATTGATTTTATATCCTGACACTTTACTGAATTCCTGTACAAGCTCTAGCAGTTTTGGAGTGGAGCCTTTTGGGTTTTCCACATATAGTATCATATCATCTGCAAAGAGCGATAGTTTGACTTCTTCTTTGCCGATTTGGATGCCTTTAATTTCTTTTTGTTGTCTGATTGCTGAGGCTAGGACTTCTAGTACTATGTTGAATAGCAGTGGTGATAGCGGACATCCCTGCCGTGTTCCTGACCTTAACGGAAAAGCTCTCAGTTTTTCTCCATTGAGAATGATGCTTGCCATGGGTTTTTCATAGATGGCTTTGATAATATTGAGGTATGTGCCTTCTATCCCTACACTTTGAAGAGTTTTGATTAGGAAGGGATGTTGCACTTTATCAAATGCTTTTTCAGCATCTATTGAGAGTATCATATGGTTCTTGTTCTTTCTTTTGTTAATGTACTGTATCACATTGATTGATTTGCGGATGTTGAACCAACCCTGCTGCCCTGGAATAAATCCCACTTGGTCGTGGTGGATAATCCTTTTAATGTACTGTTGGATCCTATTGGCTAGTATTTTGGTGAGAATTTTCGCATCTATGTTCATCAAGGATATTGGTCTGTAATTCTCTTTTTTGATGGGATCCTTGTCTGGTTTGGGGATCAAGGTGATGCTGGCCTCATAAAATGAGTTTGGAAGTTTTCCTTCCATTTCTATTTTTTGGAACAGTTTCAGGAGAATAGGAATTAATTCTTCTTTAAATGTTTGGTAGAATTCCCCTGGGAAGCCATCTGGCCCTGGGCTTTTGTTTGTTGGGAGATTTTTGATGACTGTTTCAATCTCCTTACTGGTTATGGGCCTATTCAGGTTTTCTATTTCTTCCTGGTTCAGTTTTGGCAGTTTATATGTCTCTAGGAAAGCATCCATTTCTTCCAGATTGTCGAATTTGTTGGCATAGAGTTGTTCATAATATGTTCTTATGATTGTTTGTATTTCTTTGGTGTTGGTTGTGATCTCTCCTCTTTCATTCATGATTTTATTTATTTGGGTCCTTTCTCTTTTCTTTTGGATAAGTCTGGCCAGG